>JAJIYU010019409.1:0-10804 GCA_030144865.1 Tinospora cordifolia | reverse complement strand
TATCTTCTTGTTGTGCAATTCTTTATATCTTGATCAATGATAGCTACCATAGCCTCATTATATGTACAATCATCTAGCAACTCAACATGTATCTAGTTCATCACCTGCGAGAGATCGAGGTAGTACTTCCTTAACATTAATATATGAAACACATTGTATAATCTTGCTAGTTGAGGTGGTAATGCCAATTGGTAAGCAACAGGACTTATCCTTTCGAGGATCGTCCAATATATCTCAGAGCGAGTTTCCCTGAAATACCAAAATGAGTTTGCACCTTCCGAGGAAAAATCCAAAGAAGTATATGATCACCAATATCAAACTCAAGGATCTTCTTCTAGTTATCCGCATAACTCTTCTGTCAATCTTGAGCTGCCTTCATATTCTGACGAACCTGTTGAATTTTCTTATTTTGCTCTTGTAAAAAAGTAGGGCCAAAAACTGTTGTCACCAACCTCGACCCAACAAGTTAGCGATCGACAAAGTCGATCATATAATGCCTCAAACGGTTCCATACCGATACTTGCCTGCTAGCTGTTATTATATGCAAACTCATACAATGCCAAATGATCCTCCCAGCTATCACCAAAATCATGAACACATGCACGGAGCATATCCTCAAAATAAGGATCACTCTCTCAGATTGACCATTAGTTTGTGAATGGAAAATTGTGCTCAGGTTTACTCTAGTCCCTAATTGACTCTGCAAGCTCTGCCAAAAATGAGACATAAACTGAGCATCTCTATCATATACAATGGACACTGGGACCCCATGTAATCTCACAATTTCTCAGATATACAATCGACTCAACCTCTCAACCGAATCTCTTATATGAATCGGGAGGAAATGAGAAGATTGAGTCAGTCTGTCCACAATGACCCAAATAGTATCGTGTCTCCACTGAGTTCAAGGTAACCCCATCACAGAGTACATGGTAATGGGCTCCCATTTTTACTCAGGAATACCCAAGGGCTGTAGTAAACCACTGGGTCTTTGGTGCTCAGCCTTAACCTGCTGGCATGTGTCACATCTCTACACAAAGGCTGCAATATCTTGCTTCATCCTTGGCCACCAATAAGATGTTGAACATCTTGATACATGTTATTGGTGCTTGGATGAATGATATAGTTTGAGTGGTGAAACTTTGCTACCACTCCCTGTCTCAAGTGGGGGTCATCTGGTACCCATAATCTAGTGTTCGTAGCAATACTCTTTAGTATTATTTTAGTTCTAAATATGATGCATGATTGATTGTTTATCTTTATTGAGTATTTAGAAGCATGTTAGGGATGCGATTATCGATTGTTTGGATGATGGCCTATTATATGGTTAATAACATGTTGTATGATTCATGTATATTTAATAAATCCTCAATGACATATTATACGCTCTATATGATGAATAACATGTACTGGGTGATCTTATGCATGGCTAACAATTTATCAAATTATCTTATGAGTTCATATCCTGAATGTTGATGGTCACTAAATAAGGACAATTAAGAAATCTAACCATGTACTAGCACGATGGCACAGATACTGTGGCAGTAGTATAGTGTCATTGTGGGTGTTCCCAACCCAAGGCGGTGTTGTGACTACTATGACAATAGTAAGATGAACTGATAGTCGAGCTAAGACTTCACTCAAGGACTGATAGTTGAGTTGAGACTTCACTCCTAAGTTTGGGTCTTGAATAGGTAATTGGCCATTGGGCATTACTTCCAATATTCCAGACCAATAGGGGAACACCGATGAAGGCCCTTTTGGTCTTAACGATAACCATGACCACTTGAACCGTATGAATCACCATTGTTTGAAAAGTGTGTGCATGTTTTATATTTTAACTTTAATAATACTTGAGATATACTGTATATGATTCATTGGGCTCTTAAACTCACCCCACTTACTCTTTTTCAAGTAACCATTAAATACACTTGTGTTGAGAAGTAATGAGAAGTCCTTTTATTAGAATTAGTATACCTTACAGTTGAGGATGTGTAGGAATAAGAGTTTATTTTTTTATTTTTTTAGTTGTAGGGCATAGGTCCCACTATTTATTTTGTTTATTTATCTGTTGGAGTCGACTATTGGGCCAATTGTTGATCATTTTATTTGAACCTTGGCCATGGGGCCATTGTTTAGTAATTACCAATGTTGATCCTAAGTCTTCTAAGTCTTCTACAATTGATGTATATCATCTCAATGTTTTGATTATTCATGTTATGAATCAGTCTATTTGTTCACTCTGATATGATGTGGGATGTCACCTAATAAAACCAAGAGATTAGATGATTGATGCAAGAAATAGTAATATCTTGGTTCTTAATAGTAAAACATGACAAAAGTAGGAGTGACTATACATGCATCTCTAACTATGAAACAAACAAATTAATTGTAAAGGATTTGGGGACTAGGGTGTTATAGATACACCCAATTGTTTCACCCACAATTCTATAGTTCAAGAGTTTTACACCAATGCTTATGAGCGGGAGGGGCTAAAAGTTTGGGTGCCCCATTTGGGTCCTTTTTGATGCAAAGGCAATTAATGTTCTCTACGGCTTGCCTAATGAAACATCAAATGACTTCTCAAAGTATCTACTCAAGAAATCTGATCTTGAAGATGTCTTGAGGACTTTATGAGTAGATTGTGCATCCTGGCAATGCATCAATAACCTCTTAGTTAGCCTATCCAAGTGTTTTTTCACTACTATTGCCAAGTTATGGCTTTACTTTGTTTATGCTAACTTGATCCCTGGGTTTGCAATCAACAGGGTCCTTATGGAGAGAGTGGTTATAGTTTATTGCATAATAAAAGGCATCTCAGCGCAAGGTGATCTCTAGCTCCATTAGATACGCCATAGATGAGACCAATGCCGATTTTCCTCACCCGATTGTGATCACCTCCTTATGCCAATATGTTGGTGTTACATGGCCATCTAGCGAGCCCACCTTCATGATGAAAGATCACATCTCCATGAAGACGCTCATCACTGCCCTGGTGAAGAAGAGGAGGATAGCTAGTAACCTTGCTACACCTGCTCCAGCTGCGGCTTCCAGTTTTAGTGCACCTTCTTCAGAGCACGAGTAGCTCCTCTAGGAGATAGCCTACATTACTGAGTTCCTCATTGCGGCCCATCCTGAGTTGGCTCAAACAAGGCCTCCTCTAGAGTTCATTGGATGCTACTTGCTAGGCAGCAGTGGAGCTCCAACGCATCCTGACGATGCCAACAATGATGATGGCGATGACGATGCAACTAGCGGTGATGATCACCTAGACCATATCACCAAGGTAGAGGTCTTTAGAAACGATGCATGAGTTTTTATTTTATTTATTTTCTCTGGGGATGTTATTTGATTTTGTTTCAATACTCACTTAATATTACTTTTGCAACTTGCACTTGTTTTTTAATGTTGTCACATATTCCCTTTTGATTGCATGCATTATTTGCGGACTACTTACTAGTCATACTTGCTATCCTTTTATTATTTGCATAAGTTTTGAGTGCAAGTGTGTATATGGGTGACTGTGCTTCAGTATGTTTTCCTCTTTGTGTGTGTGTGTGTGTGTGTTACATTGAAGTTGTGCTCTTGAGGACAAGACACAGTTTAAGTTTGGGGGTATGCATTGAAGCCAATCTTCTTCAAGTTTAGGTTATTTATCTTTATTTTTTTATATTGTGTTGACAAGTTTCCTTTGAACAACCTATTTATAGGCATATTGCATAATTATTATTGAAATTCTATCATGACATAAAGATATCATGAGACGTCTAAGCATTTAGAATTAGGACATGAGCATGAAGAGCATATTTTTTTTTGGGTTTTTTAGGCTTGCATGTAGAGCATATTTGTATCGCTTAGGCTACATCCATGCTATATTTTTTTAAATTTTTATTGAGTAACCTATGAGATTGAAAATTCCTCTAGCATGATGAGATAAAAAACTAAGGGTACTTTCAAATAGTCTGTGTGCTTGGTTTGTTCAAAATTTGACTTTGATAAAACTCTTTAGTCTTAGTGAATTGAGAATATAAAAATTGAGGAAAGTGAGGACTGAAAATCATAACACAAGTGGAGAAAATCTCCCATAAACTCTTGAAACAATCAAATCTATTTTGAACACTACTTAAGAACGACTTTAGCATGGAAATGAAGTAGGGCATCATTGTTTGAGTTTTAGCCTAAAGGTCGATCCTAACATTTAAAAATCCTTTGCAGCCAATTTTGAGCCTTCAAACATTTTTCTTTATGATGAACCTAAACAATATATAATGTTTCAAAGCTCAAAATTGGCTGCAAAAGATTTTTAAATGCTAGGATCGACCTTTAGGCTAAAACTCAAACAATGATGACCTACTTCATTTCCCTACTAAAGTCTTTCTTAAGTAGTGTTCAAAATAGATTTGATTGTTTCGATGTTATCTTCCACTAAAGAAAAATGTTTCAAACTATTTATGTGCACTCATGGTAATGATAATGCCTTGTGTGATGATGTGAAGAAGGGAGAAATGCAATCATTAGTGTACCTTTGTTCCGTTCAGTTAAAAAAACAAAAACAAAAAAAAGCAAAAAAAAAAAAAATAACAATACTATTGATGAAGGCTGAGCTCCCTGATTTTATAAGTGTGTTTGTACGGGCACAAATTAAAGTGCATGTGAATACATAAGTTTGGGGGAGCAATTAAAACAAGGTTGGGGGTCTAAACTATGACATACAAAGGAATATATAGATGGGGATCAAGCATGTAAAGAAATAATCAAACATACATTTGATTCAGAATTCAGTCCTATCACACTCATACCTAGAGCCAGGACAACCTAAGAAAGACTACTAATTCTGACTATATTTCGACTTTAGTGGAAGATAACATTGAAAGAGTTTGTGTACTTAGGTATTAGGAGAGGATTTATATGAGTGGAATAGTGATTTTAACTCACCTACATGGTCTAAAAGGACTAAGTTACTGATAAATGAGGGTAAAGTTGAGGAAGAATGGAGGATGGACTAAAATTCTAAACAACTAGAATGGCCCTAGGGACTTGTTGATGAATCACAAGCTATATGAATGGAAAATAGAGGTCATAATGATGAGTAAAAGCTAACGTAACTATTCATGGTATGGTATTTAAGCTCTAGAGTTTGATTTATTGTTCAGGAATGAACAATCCCTTAAGTTTGGAGGTATTTTGTTAGTTTCATAGCAAGCAAACTATATTGTAGGTATTTTGGATATGTTGTTGCATAGGTTAAATATAAAATAGGATATATTTACTTATAAATAGGTGCAGGAACATTTATCTAAGTAGTACATGTTTATTCATACATTTAGATAATTTCAATATAATTTTTATTCATTTATACTTCCGATATAATGCCCGAGAAAGTTCCTTAGCTGCATGTGTGGGTTAAGATAAGTTTGGAAATGGGAATACATAAGGAAGGAGGTTGAAAAAGGTCAAAGTGCAGAAATTCCACTGACTATTGCACTAACCAGAGTGTTAAAACTATAAAAAGCAAGTAGAACCAATACCGTGACACACTACTTTGGTAACCAGTGAAGGAACCATGGCAGGGAATCACTACAACATTAACCAAAGGGATAATTTAACTTGCAAAAGAACTACCGCGGTAATGCGATAACAAAACTCATATTTTCTAGAATTTTAAGAGACCATGATGTGCTACGACAGTAGTGCGATTAAAAACTTCTTTTTAGGCTTTGCAACTTGTGTTTTGAGGGTTTTAAGTGCTCAGTTATAAATTAAAAAGGGAATTAGAGATAGAAAAGTTGGATTTTTTTTTACGATGAGCTCGGAGGCAGAGATGTAACACCCCAACCCCCTAGAAAAAGGTTTACGTTCAACCACAAGGCGGGTTGAGTCCTATGTTCCATTTATAAGTACACAACTTGCATCTCAATTCCTTTATTTAAACGCTTATTGAAAATGTTCATGGATACATCACAATGTATTAAATTTCAATTCAATAGTGTTATATAATTAGATAAAGGAATGCTTCAAACTCTTTATTTATTCAAATAAAATAAAGAAAGTTATATTCTTAAATCAAAACTTGAGTACATAACTCTCAAAACTTATATAAATTTTAGCAGAAGTCTTAAATTCAAAATTTGGGCAACATGCCCTTAAAATAGAACTTTTAAAACTTAGAAATAATCTAATATCCATGGCCTTCATGATTCAAGTCAATTTCCTGAAAATTAAAAGGAAGAGATGAACACATAGTCCAGTAAAGTATTCATTCAACAACTAAGTTACTATTTCAAATCAATAGCACATCTAAATTCAAACACTTTCATGCATTAAGTGATTCAAACAACTTTTTAGTCGTAGTTGACGTTAAGACTGAAAGGGGTTCTACTCCCTTGATGTTCTTAATTTAGATACCCCTCTTTAAGGTGGAAAGGCATTTCTTTGTCACTTTCCATTGGATGCCAAATACCAAGTATCCCTTAGTTGCGCCTCGCAACTACACACTCCAAGCATGTGTTAAGAACACCCATAACACCCATAGGGTCACTATGACAGTACATGGTTCTTATCTTCAATTTCTTATATTTAAGAATCACATAATCATAAAAGAAATCCAAAATGTAAATATCAAAATTTTAAATAACCAAGAAAGCATGAAAACATTACATCGCATGCTTAAAACATTGAATTAAATCCTAAACATGAATTCTAAGCATGATATGCTCTTATGAGTGATTAAAACATAAAAACATGCTAACTAAAATTAAAATAAGATTAAACATGCTGAAACTAAGATAAGACATGCTGAAAATTAGAATTTAAACAAGCATGAACATGCTAGAAATTTAAAATAGCAAAGTAGATGTTTAAGAAACTTCCTCCACCTTAATCCGAGTTTTTGTTGAATCCGGTAGAGGTTTACCTTATCAACCACTTTCAGAACTTTAAACCACCAACAAGACTACTTCAACAACTCTCTAAAATACTACAATAAGAACTTCTCACACAAGAGAAAAAAGAGGGTGAGAAGAGGGCAAAAACAAACACAGAGGGAAGTTTCAACTCTTTGCTTTGGGATGAGATAAAAATGAGCAAGGGAGGTTTATATAGATTTTCATGAGAGCATATGGGACGTCCTAGGGCAGCCTTGGGTGGCTTGGGAAACTCACAAAAATCTGGGCAAGTTTCTATACATAAAGGGGATGGTTTGCATAAAGAGGGCAAATGTGCTCATGGTGGGCAAGTAGGACCACTATGACTTTCTAATTCAAAAGATATGAGTATAATCTTGTTTCCTAACTATGTGTGAACACAAAAGAGGTTTAAATCATATTCTAATTCAAATGAGACGTCCCCCATGTGCCAATGATAACTTTCCATTTTGATTTCCTTGCTTGCTTATCACACAAATACACAAGGAATACTTTCCCATTTTTTTATTTCTTGGACATCAAGTATGGGTGTACAATATCGAATTTGAGGGGACACCATATAATAGTCAAAGATGCTCATCTTGGTTTCAAGAAACTATCTAAAGAGGGTTACTCACATGTGTGCACACACACATGTACGTGGTTGGGCCGATTTTGGCTTAAGTGGGTGTGGGTGTACACAATCAAGTGAGGGTGGCCATGACTTCATGGGTTCACAAAAATAAAATAAAAATTAATATCTCCTTATTTACATGGAATTATGATTTATATCCTGTAGTTTTGGAATCACATGAACCTAATGCACATTTTAAGGTATGGTTTGGCCCTAGGTGATTTTCATTCAAAAACTTTCCTTATTTAAGAACCATTGAGGTCACTAGGCAAATAAAAATTCAAATCTTGGCCAATTGTTATGATTTTTGGATATTTCGTTCATTTTTTTAGTTTATGCCATTCCATTTTGTTTCGGATCATTTTGATCCCTCAAAGTACCGTAAATGACAATTCTTTCTAATTTGGACCCCTTAAAGGTCGTTTGGCAAATAAAAACCCTAACCTTGACCAATTGTTCTAATTTTTAGATATGTTGTCCCCTTAGTTGGTTCATGTCATCTAAATGAGAGTTTTGGAACCTGCCAAATTTAGCCCTGAAATGAGTCCGATTTCATTTTGCACCCAAATTTTACTGAATAAATGATAAATTTCATTTAATTGAGTACGAAGAATTTAAGGTATTACAAGAGAAGAGAATGAAGCAGAATTCAAAGAGAGTGCAAAGTTATGTATGATCTGTATTATGTTTAATTTATTGTTTTGTGTCACAAACTCAATGTCAGGCAAGGCATTTTTATTCTAAGATCTAAATTTGATTGTAGGAACTTTTAGAAGAAATTCTTATTTTAATTAATATATTTCTAATGTTATGTTTTATACTCTGTGTTCTTAAAGCTTTATGTCTACTGGCAATAGCTAAGACGATCCTAGATTATCAGACTAACTCGGGAGAGAGGTTTGATGGTTTGATCATCAAAGTATTGGGTGGTCTTTGATCTAATAGGGGGTTGCACATAAAATCTGATTTTACTACGTTAGTTTGTTTAACTATACGCTTGGGAAAGAATACTAAGGAATTAATTAATAAGTATTAAAATAACTTGGGAGAGGATTTTAATAATTAGTGCTATAACCTACAGGATTGAGAAATTGTTAATTGAAAACGAAATTAAGGGGAAATACATGAGATTTACTATCCTAGATAATTTATTCATTTATTTTAAATCCAAAGTTCTTCTAATTTGCTTTTGTTAATTTTAACTATTTCCACATTCCAATACGTAGCCTCAATAAAGTTGAAACTAGTAGTATATTGGGCTTTGAGATTATTAGTTAAAAATAGTTTCCTTAGGACGATATTTGGTGTACTATCGTTTATTACCATTGGGATACTGTGTACTTTCAATTTTTGTAACAATATCCTCACAAATCAGTAAAATAGCTTATATCATATTATTTGCAGCAATTTCAAAAAACTAAAGGTTTCTTCTATTAGAGTATTTTTTTTCTATTAGAGTATTTTTTTCACAACCACCAATTACTATATTTTTTTCCCAATTTGTACTAAGCAACAACACATTTCAATTAAAAAGAAATTCGTCAATATCTTCATTAATTTCACTTGCTAATAAAAACGAAATCTCATAACATCAAATAACATGTTGGGACCCCTTCCCTAGGCCGAAGGGCAGCCCGACCGGCACAGTGGCCTGACGAATTCACTCACCATGTCAAGTTCGTTCAACCACTGTTAAGCCTCTCCAACTTCAACAGCAAGAGATATCAGAATTATTGAAGTCTCAAATGTGGAAGTAAGCAAACATACGAAGAGTGATTGCATTACATATTACCTTATCCAAAATATACATTTGACCATATACAAATACACATAAATGATCAACCTCAAGAAAAAGACCAAAAAAAGGGAAAATGAGTCATCAAGGAACTAGACAATTACCACGCCTTTCCCCTTTTCAACCACCGAAGAACCTAAAATATTAGTAGACTAGTGAGCCTAAAAATCAATGTGACTTAGTGAATAATAAGATTAGAATGTTACCCATAACCAATATTCCCAAAATAGTGCATGTATGCATGAATAGTAAAATGATGCGGTGTGAATGCGTGGCATAGTATAAAAATAATTATAAACAATGCAACAGTTATAGAAAAACATCTCAAATACATGTTGTTCAAAACTGTATTAGGACTAAGGTTCAAATCATCAAATCTAACCCTATAGTCATCGCTCGAGCGGATCTTGAGTTACGCGTACCAGCCACTCAAGTGGGTTGTAAGCTAGGCGTATTCTTCCATACCCTAACCTCGCACTCGATCCTCCAGTGCCGTACTCGAGCGGGTCTGAGGCTAGGCGCACTGATCATATGCCTTAACCTCGACGCTCAGCCCTAGAGTCTAAATCCCAATCACATCATGTACCCTGACCTTAACGCTCAGCCCTCGAGCTTATGGTCTCACTACTTGTGTACATCTATACGTTTCAAATCAATCAGATGTATCTCAATTTCATGAACCATTTAAACCATGTTTTTCACACAAGTCTTTATGCAAGGAACACAAGTTATGGAAAACACTTAAATCAAATTATTCACCTCGGGTCCCACGCATTGATGTTTTGTCAACAACCGGCTCAGTCCCGCGATGTACGCTCAAATCTGCATTGTTTAGACTCAATTTCAGTTCTCTTTAGAATGTGAGTTAATCCCTTATTCTACTGTCCCTAATTGGTCTTGATCGACCCAAATTCGATTCGGTCAAATTCGGTTCATCGGTCAAACTTGGTCAACTGGTCAAACTTAGTCGAAATTGGTCAACATGATCAATTTTGGTCATCTTTAGTCAATTTGGGCCAAATTAGGTCAAAATTAGGCCAATTAGGCCAAAATCCCCAAATTCCAACACTTAGCCCAAATTCTAGCTTTTTGCTCTCTTTACGTAGTAAATTTGTTGATTTTTCTGTGATCAATCCGTATGTTGGATTTGCGCGAAACTTTTCACATTTCATCTACACCTCCTAAACATTCACCAAAGTTTTAGATTATGATTTTTGGACATCAGTTGCTATGGTTTCCAAGTGTGGTAACAAGGACTATGAAATCTCATTTCCTATGTGATAGGCAGTTAGTTGGTGCATCAATTGACCTCCTTATCCAATTTAGATTGGGACGAAATTTGGCACACATATTCTTGACATGTCTAGTGATAACTCAATCAGATTTTAGCTCAAAATACCCCTTTTTATCAGTCAATTGGTCTCCTACTTTCTTTACTATGTAATAGATTCTACAATGTTCAAGTTTCCTATG
>JAJIYU010019408.1:0-10888 GCA_030144865.1 Tinospora cordifolia | reverse complement strand
AATATCATACAATGATCATTAAAAACAATTTTCCACTCATTTTTATATTTATTTTGAATTTTTAAAAATTCATATTGACGTGGACGCATTACAAGTCTTAGGGTGATTACATATTAGCATAGCTCAAGAAAAAAAAAGGGACTGAGGGTGCCAAGAAAGAGGCTGAGGGAGAGAGCAAGGAAAATTTCAACTTTTGTACTGAGATGAATGAAATGGGTAGGGTAAGGGGATTTATATAGAGTCTCTGAGGGCTAGTTTTGTAAAATTTCACCGTCTTAATATGGCAAACTTCTTTTTTTGTTTAGTTGGGGCGGCTAGGGTTTGGGATTTGAATTTTAGGGTTTTTTTCATTTTTTTTTCGGGATTTTTTGGTATTTTTTGTGTTTTTTCAATCTTTCTTTTTATTTTTTCTTCAAAACATTCCTTTTTTTTCAATATTGACGCACAGGCACATGGCCCAGCATGCCTGTATACAGCGCATGGGCCCAAGGCCCATACGCCTAGACGGCTAGGGTTTGGGATTTGAATTTTAGGGTTTTTTTTTCATATTTCTTCGGGATTTTTTGGTATTTTTTTGTGTTTTTTCAATCTTTCTTTTTATTTTTTCTTAAAAACATTCCTTTTTTTTCAATATTGACGCATAGGCACATGGCCCAGCATGCCTATATACAGTGCATGGGCCCAAGGCCCATACGCCTAGAAATTATATATATATATATATCTGTGTGTGTGTGTGTGTGTGCAATTTGTTTAATACTATATATTGCAATTAATTAACCTTACTATATGTTTAGTAATAATATATTAATACATATATCAATTTATATATACTTATATATATATATATATATATATATATATATGTGTGTGTGTGTGTGTGTGTGTGTGTGTGTGTGTGTGTGTGTGTGTGTGTGTGTGTGTGTGTGTGCAATTTGTTTAATACATATATCAATTTATATATACCTATATATATATATATATATATATATATATATATATACACGTGCATATATACTTCTACACCAATAAATAAATCATTTATCACTTCAAATATATATATATGCACCAATTAATATATTCAATCAAATGTCACATATATAGACACTAATTAATATATATTCATGTGTTTATATAATTAAATTATATATGCATACATATGTAGAAAATAATTGGGGTATTACATTCTACCCTCAAAAGAGATTTCGTCATCAAAATTTGTCACTAGGTTACTAGAATGTTATTTGATTGAGCGTTTCTAGTGAAAAGTTCTTGGTACTTATTTTGTATTTAACTTTGCAATTCCCAAGTAGGCTCTTCTATTCCATGGTGTTTCCAGAGGACTTTGACTAAGGGAATGTCTTTTGTTCTAAGGCTCTCTACCTTGCAATCTAGAATCCTAATGACTAGTTCTTTGTACGTGTCATCTCCTTGGATGTTCACTTCTTCCTAGTGGATTATGTGTGATGGATCAGGTTCGTATTTTCTCAACATAGATACGTGGAAGACGTTATGTACTGAGGGCATTCGATTTGGTATGTCTATCTTGTAGACACATTCGCTAATCTTCTTGAATATTTTGAAGGGTCCGATGAATCTAGGTGCTAGTTTTTCCTTAATTCCAAACCATTTGATTCCCTTATGTGGACTAATTCTCAGAAACATCTTTTCTCTTGGGTGGAATTCCAGTGGTCTTCTTCTTTTGTCAGCATAATTTTTTTGACGACTTTGTGCAGTGTTTAGTCTTCTTTGGATTTGTCTTACTTGATTGATCATCTCTTCTACTAGGTTTGGTCCAGTAAGTACTTGATCCTCTAACTCAGCCCAACAGGCTGGTGATCTGTAGGGTCTCCCATAGAAGACTTTGTATAGTGCCATTTTTATGATTGTTTGATAACTATTGTTATAGGAAAACTCCGCCAGTTGTAGGTACTTACTCCAGTTCCCTTTGAAGTCAATGATGCAAGACCTCAGCATGTCTTCCAGTGTCTGGATGACTCTTTCAGATTGTCCATCCATTTGAGGGTGAAAGGTCGTACTCATGGTGAGTTTAGTGCCTAGTTCCTTTTCTAGAGTTTTTGAAAATTGTGAGGTGAAATGAGAGTTTCGGTCAGACACTATTGTCTTAGGTACTCCATGAAGGCGTACTATCTCTCTCGCATAGAGTTCACCTAGTTTACTAACTTGGTCTGTGGATCTAATAGGTAAGAAGTGTGCCACTTTAGTGATGTCACCCAAATAGTATCTTCCCCTTTCTGATTTCTGGGTAATCTGCAAATGAAGTCCATGGAAACATTATCCCACTTTCATTTTGGGATCGAAAGTGGTTGTAACAATCCAGAGGGCTTTCTGTGTTCTGCCTTTACCTGCTGATAGGTTAGGCACTTAGAGACATACTTGACTACATCTTTCTTCATACCTCTCCACCGATAGGTTTTTTCGAGCTTTTGATACATCTCATTTCATCCTGGATGCATCGCATCTTTTGTTTGATGGGCTTCCTTTAGAATGGTTTACCTACTCGGTCCATATTGCGGTACACAAATTCTTTTTTCGAGTCTTAAAGCACCCTCGAAATCCATTCTAAAGTCGGTATGCTTCCCTCGTTGAATCTCTTCAATCAACGTTTTGAGCCATTTGTCTTGCCTTTGATCTTCCCTAATTTGATGCAGAAGATTCAGTTGACAAGTCATATTGTATAGATAGGCTCTTCTTCATTTAATGTTATGCCCATCCTAAAATCTTTGATTAGTAGGTACATCTGACCCTTTTCCTCCTCCTATTTACTAAATTTTCTACTGAGGGCATCTACTATGACGTTGGCTTTTCCTAGATGGTAATGGAGTTGGAAATCATAGTCTTTAAGGAATTCCATCCATCTACGCTGTCTAAGGTTCAATTCTTCTGGGTATAGATGTATTTCATGCTTTTGTGAACTGAAAATAGGTCAAACCTCTCACTATACAAGTAATGCCTCCATATCTTCAAGGCAAACACTATAGTTGCTAGTTCTAAGTCATGTGTTGGGTAGTTTCATTCATGGATCTTTGGTTGTAGCGAGGCGTAGGCAACAACCTTTCCTTCTTGCATTAAGACTGCACCCAACCCATTTTGTGAAACATCTGTATATAGAACATACATGATGCCATGAGTTGGAGTGACTAAGATAGGGGCTGAAATCAATCTCCTCTTCAGTTGTTGGAATGATTGTTCACACTTCTCATCCTAATCGAACATAACTTCCTTTCTAGTTAGTCTTGTCATAGGTTCTACTAACTTGAAAAAGTCTTGAATGAATCTTCTGTAGTATCTAGCTAGGCCTAAGAAGCTTTGGATCTCGGTGACCGTCTTTGGTTGTTTCCAATTTGTGACAGCTTCCACTTTTTTATGGTCTATAAATATACCTTCCACTAATACTACATGACCAAAAAATTTGACTGTCTTCATCCAGAATTTACACTTGCTATATTTGGCATACAGTTGGTGTCTTCTGAGTGTTTCTAACACGATCCTCAAGTGTTCTAAGTGTTCTTTAGATTTGGAGTATATTAAGATGTCATCAACAAATACCGCAACAAATTGGTCAAGGTATTGCCTAAATACTCGGTTTATTAAGTCCATGAATGTTGCCGGGGCCTTGGTTAGACCAAAAGGCAATACTGTAAACTTGAAGTGTCCATATCGAGTTCTAAAGGCAATATTGTGAATGTCTGTTTCACGAATCCTCAATTGATGATACCCTGACTTAAGATCAATTTTTGAGAAATGATTGGCTCCTCTTAATTGATCAAATAGGTCGTATATCCTATTTGTTCTTTATTTTCGCCTAATTTAGTTTTCGATAGTCAACACAAAGTCTCATAGATCCGTTTTTCTTTTTCACGAACAATGTTGGAACCCCCCCAAGGTGATTTACTTGGTCTGATGAATCTTTTCTCTCGTAGCTCGTCTAGTTGAGTTTTCAACTTGATTAATTTTACCAGTGCAATACAGTATGGAGGTATAGCTATGGGATTCATTTCAAGTTAGAGTTCAATGGTGAACTCGATGCTTCTAGTTGGTGGTAATCTAGGTAAGTCATCAGGGAATACATCTTTGTAGTCTGGGACCATTTCTTGGTTCTTGGTTTCTTTCGGTCCTTCAGAGTCCTCTTCTAAGAAGTTTTTGAGGTCATCTTTATGCCTTAAGCAGTTCAACAAGGCCTACATTGGGCTCCTAGGCAACCTATGAATATCACCATTTATCTTAATGGTTTCTCTTGAGGGCAACGTTATCGTCACTCTTCTCTTGGAAAAATTTATTTGTGCCTGGTAATATTCCGACTAATCCATACCCAATATCACATCATACCCGTGGAATGGCAGTACACGGAGGTCGACTGAAATCAGCTTATCCCCAAACCTAAGGTCATAGGTACACATTTTCTTTGATGTAACAATAGTTCCTATAGGTGTTGATACATTCAACGTTATAGGCAAAATCTTTGTTACTAGTTGTAATCTATTAACTAGTTTTTCTGAAACAAATGACTTTGTAGTACTAGAATCAAACAATAGTTCCACAGCAATGTTAAATAAAAGGAATGTACCTTCAATAGTGGGGATTTGGTCTTTAGGGACATCAGCGATAGCAAATACTCTAGCCTGGTTTTGCCTATGGCCCTGGTTTAGGTTTTGCACCCGACCCTGGTTCTAATTTTTTCCCTGAGTCTTATTTTGTCGAGGCAGTTGTTGTTGAGGATGTACATTATGTTCTCCCCCTTGACTATTCGAAGGTTGTTGCTGTTGTCGCATCTAGGTTTTGGTGGGACAAAACTTCGCTATGTGCCCTCGCTGGTTGTAGTGGAAACACCACCCTTGACGTCTGGCTAACTTTAACTGTTCTTTTGTGGCCAGTTTGGGTCAGTTTTGTCATTGGAGCATTTGGTTTTCATCGTTATGATTAGCGTTCCTTCTCTTCTGATCTCCTTGGTGGTCTTTGTCACCTCCTGGTCACTTGTTTCTATTCCTTAACCTTTGCTTGAAGTTCAGCTCTTGCTCTAAGGTTAATGCCCTGTCTATGACTTTTCTATATGTTTTTGGGCAAATATTCTTTATTAATTTTTGGATCTCAATCTTGAGACCCTAAGTGAAGCAGTTGACCTTTTTCTTCTCTTCACTGATTAGTTCAGGTGAAAAATTGGCTAATTCGATAAATTTGGCTTCATACTCGGCCGTCGTCATCTCTCTTTATTTCAACTGAATGAAGTCCTCCTGCATCTTCGTCAGTGTTGCTTCAGGGAAGAATTTCTCATAAAATATCTCCCTAAACTCTTCCCAATTCATTCTACTAGCATTAATTTTCGGGTTTGCCTTTACCATCCGCCACCAGCTTCTAGCTGGTCCCTTAAATTGATGGGTAGCCAACACTACCTTACTAGGACCTGTTACTCCCAACACATCCAGGTGTTCTTCTAATTCCTGGTACCAATTGTCAGTTGTTAAGCTATCAGAAGTACCATGAAAATATGATGGTCCCAGCTTCTTTAAGTCTAACAACAACTTTTTATGTCATTGTCTTCCAGGTCCTCTGGTTCCTCCTGATGATCTAAAATCTCAGGTGCTAGCATTGGCTGTTGCATCGGAATCTGTTCCTACACCTTCGGCTGTGGTGTCGCCTATGGTATCATTTGAGCTAGTGTCCTCTCCATTTGTTCCATCACTCTTCTGGTAACTTTAGTCATCATATGTTCCATCCTAGCCTTAGCCATACCATTCTGCACTTCCTGAGAGTCGATTTTGTCAGATGTAACAACTCTTGTTGTGTATCTCCTAGGTCTGGCCATTATCTATACATTAATGTCAATTCAGTATTCGTTTTTGCTATTTTTGTTTAGTCCGTTCTATCATGACTCTAGATTCATTTCTCTAGGTTCTCGATCTGTTTAGTGGCCTAATAGTTTATTATTCTAAGTCACTTTTATTTTTGGGTATAGGACTTGGTTTCATACAAATAGTAAGATGATCATACATTCAATCATTCGCGAAGTTCATGCTAGCATAGTAAAATTCTAGGCTTCTGCCTATGCCTCTAAGTTCGTGTGTCCCATACCACCCTTGCCCTTTGACATAAACTTCCACCCAGAGATTTTACTTACACGCAATTAATTTTGCAAATGTCTCAATTTCTAAGGCTTTCCAAGTCCCACTATACTTGACTGTCCCATACCAACCAAGCATAGGGAAACCAGTTTGTCCAAAGCCACCGATCATTCACCAAACAAGGTTCGTCATTCTTCAAGTTCAAGATTCTTCCATACCTCTGAATTCTTATGTGTCCCATACCACATAAATAGTCTTACCTGACTAGTTAGTTCTTTCTAATTTTTACCCAAGGCATCTAAAGCCTAGGCTCTGATACCACCTTTGTAACACCCCACCTTCTAAGACTCATCATCCCCATCATTCGACAGTATAATTTTCTTCAATCAATAATCTTGGGCCGCCCGGGAGGCTGGCCCATGCTACGTTATGTTTTTTTCTTTCTAAGTCCTAAGCCTATGAGGTTTCCTGCTTACATTAGTCTATGTACAAAATAATTCATGGCATTACAAATAAATAAAGTTTTTTATTTATTTATTCTAAAATTCTGAGTACATGAACCATTACAGTTGAAAATAAATTCAAAACTGAAATAAACAATTTGGCTTGGGTTCATGTGCTTTACAATGAAATACATAAGCAAAAAAAATCCTAATAAATAATCTTCCACGTAGGTTGATAAATTAATTTCCTAAAATGTGAAAAATGAGGGGAGTAAGCTAAAAATCCTAGTGAATAATTCCATCTATTTAATTCATTATTTCGACCAAATAATACAAGCATATCAAACACTTTCAAGGATTATATCGATTCAAACCATATATTATTTAAGTTGTAATTTAGACCGAAAGGGTTTAACCTCTGTGTTCTAGATCTAGGGAGAGAGATCAATCCTGAAACTCAAACCCTTCTCTGTGAAGTGGGATCACTCCTGAAACACAGTCCATTCTAGTGCCAATCCTGACAGCCAGTTCAAAAGTCCAATCCTAGCTGGAACACACACGAACAATATCTGTCCTCGTGCCGGTACGTAGTTGAAATCTTTATTTAATCTTATTTTTTGTGTGCAAGAGCATAATAAATAAATATTTCAAGAATATTTAAACACACCAACAATATAACCCCATAAATCAATATATACATAAATGAAACAATGACTTTCGATTTCTGATGTAGAAGATTGTACGAGACGCAACTACATAGCATATTCTCTCAAAACAAGAAAGACGACTTTCGAATTCTAATGTAAAAGATCGTACAAGATGCAACTACAAAGCATACTTTCTCAGTCATGAGCAATATAATAATTTAATAGCATAAAAAATATGAATTAAAATAAGCACACAAGCAAACATTATTTAAATCAGAATAATAAATTAAAAGAAAAGGAAAGAATTTCACCTCTAGATTGCTTCCTAAATCTTTGTAGCACTTCGTTGCTACTAACTCGCGGGCTATTTATAATAGTTCAAGAAAAGAAAAGGGACTGAGGGTGCTAAAAAGGAGGCAGAGAGAGAGCAAGAGGAATTTCAACTCTTGCTCTGGGATGAATGAAAAAGGTAGGGTAGGAGGTTTATATAGAGTCTCTGAGGGTTAGTTTCGTAAAATTTGACCTTTCTAATATGGCAAACTTCCACTTTTGTTTAATTGGCCTGGCTAAGGTTTGGGATTTGAATTTTATGATTTTTTTGAAATTTTTTGAAATTTTTTGGTATTTTATTTGTGTTTTTTCAATTTTTTTAATATATTTTTTTATTTTTTTTCTTAAAAACATTTTTTTATATATTGGCATATAGGTGTGCACAGGCCCGCGTGCGATTTTGCACATGGCCCAGCGCGCCTAAGCACAGCGCACGGGCCCAAGCCCAATGCACCCAAATATATATATATATATATATATATATATATATATATATATATATATATGTGTGTGTGTGTGTGTGCTATTTTTTTAATACTATATATTGCTATTAATTTACCTTACGATATGCTTAGTAATAATATATTAATACATATATCAATTTATATATATATATATATATATATATATATACATACATACATACATACACACATGTGCATATATACTTCTACACAAATAAATAAATCATTTAATTACATATGTCCACATTAATAACTTCAAAAATATATATATGCACCAATTAATATATATTCATGTGTTTATACTAATTAAATCGTATATACATACATATGTACAAAATAATTGGGGTATTACATTTGACCTCCTCCCTAAGTGTTCTGATGTTGCTAGGGAGCTTAAGCTAGCACAGTTAGACAATTTCTAACAATATGGCCTCTCTACCTGCATATGTAGCACAGACCTTGTCTCTT
Organism: Tinospora cordifolia; assembly: GCA_030144865.1. Lineage (NCBI taxonomy): Eukaryota > Viridiplantae > Streptophyta > Magnoliopsida > Ranunculales > Menispermaceae > Tinospora > Tinospora cordifolia. Next base: position 2,459 of record JAJIYU010019408.1, on the reverse strand, counting down.
CGCTTGCTCCCTTGACTCATCTTCATCCTACCCTTATTTATGTAGTGCATTCCCACCATTCTTTCTTTTCTTCTAAGCCCCTTGATCTTTTTTATTCCCGAGCCTCTTATTCTTCTCCCTCAACCTTTATTCCAGGTTGAGTTCTTTTTACAGAGTTAGGACCTTTTCAAAGACATCTTTATACATTTTTAAGCCCAAAGTCTTTATTATCTTTCAGATCTCCATCTTGAGACCCCATACAAAACGATTGGCCTTCACTTTCTCCTCCTTGATCAGATTCGGTGAGAATTTGGCAAGTTCAGTGAACTTTTTTTCATACTCAATTATAGTCATCTGTCTCTGGTTCAGTAGGACAAAGTCTTCTTATAGCTTGCTCAAGGTCGCTTCTCGAAAGAACCTTTTGTAGAAGATCTCTGTGAAGTTCTCTCAGTTCATAGCATCAACATCTGTACTAGGGTCCATCCTCATCATACGCTACTAACTTTTGGCTAGTCATTTGAAGTGGTGCGTGGCCAGTATCACCCGTCTTGACCCAGTTTCCTTCAATATATTGAAAATCTCCTCTATTTCTTGGTACTAGTGGTCTGTTGAGATGCAATCTGTAGTACCATCAAATGAAGGAGGGTAGAGCTTCTATAGCTCTATCAGCATCTTGCTCCATTTCTCATCATCCAAACTTTCCTGTGCCCTCTAAAGTTTGAGATCTTAGGCCACAAGTGCTGGCTGTTTGAACCTAGATGGGTTTAGATACTTGAGGCTGAGGTACTGCCTGAGGGAGTATCTGGGGTAAAACCCTTATCAGTTGATCCATAACTTTCCAAGAAACTTTATTCATCATGTTCTCCATTCTGGCATCCATGCCAGCAGGTATTTCTTGATCCCTTTGCTCTGTCTCATCAGAAGTGGTGGATTGAGTAACATACCTTCTTATTCCAGCCATAGTCTACAAATCGAGTAGGTTGTCAGTGTTTGCCTTGTCAAATGTTCGTACTATCATGATTCTAGATTCATGCCTTTAGGTTCTTGATTTGTTTAATGATCTAACAATTTATGCTTCTAGGTTCTTGTTTGTTCTTGGGTACAGGATTTGGTTTCATATGACATACATATAAACAATTCGAACATGTTTTTCAAACAATCAAACAATCAGGCAATTTCACGCTAGCATAGCAAAGTTATAGGTTTTCAGGTTCAAGTGTCTCATACCACTCTACCCCTTCCACTTAGACTTTCACTTAGAAAAATTGCCACACCCAAACAATTTCGCAAAGTCTCAATAACTAAGGTTTCCCAAGCCCACTATACCTAACCGTCCCATACTAGCCAAGCATAGAGAAACAAATTCTTCCAAAGTTACCAATCATTCACCAAACATGGTTCATCATTCTCCAAGTCCAGGCTTTCTCCATACCCCCAAATTCCTATGCATCCCATACTACATAGAAACTAGAGATATAAAATCTTCTTGATCTCATGTCTCGACCAAACAATAATTCTATTCTTACATATTTTTAGTTTCTAACCTATGTCCCAAAGTTTTATGTATTTGATCCACTGGTCTACCCATGTTTCTACCAATGGTCATTCCCCTAAGCCCAGGGTTTCAATTTGGTTGACTCACTACCTTATGTCTAGTTAAAGCACCATTTTTGGCATCCTTTTCGGCTTCTGGTCAGTTTCTTGCCCTAATTTTCCACCTTCTAAATTTCTTTTATAGAAAGTAAAGGTTTTCTACAACTCAGACTACTCGTACAAGCTGATGGGACAACCTCCAGATCAGGCGGCGAGACCAAAGTCTGCTTAACAGCTGTGCTTTCTAAGGTAGGATAGCCCACCTCCCTTTTAACTTTACTTTGAACAAGGCTTACCCACTATCAACTCAACTTACAATCTTTGTATCCAAACAAAATATTTCAAAACACATCTTTCTTTTTTGAAAATAGTTTCCAAAATAGTTTTCGATATCAAAATAGAAGGTAGGACATTCTAATTTCAACTCAAAGCATAGGTCAAACATAATTGAGTTAATATTTTCTAAATATAATACTACAATTGGTGTAAGATTAAACTTTCTAATTCTAGCCCAACAACACATGTTTAGGCTTGACTTTTGTAATACCCCAGAATTTTGTCAAAAAATTTAAACTAAATAAAATAAGTTGAATAAATTAATTTCAAAGATTTTAAGAAATTTTGGGTACAAATGGTGGGTTGGCACATGAAAAATAATTTATATTGGAGATATAATAAAAAAATCAGGATAATTAAATGAAAATTACAATTTAGTGGAATTAATTATGAAATTTAAGAAGTTGCTTAAAAAATAAATAAAAATAAAGTATAAATATACATATAGGTTAATATGGGTATGAAAAAGGTGTGTGTTAGCACAATAAATGTGAATACTACATATTATAAGAATATGTACATAGAAAAATTCATATAATTAAATAAAATGT
>JAJIYU010019407.1:0-10812 GCA_030144865.1 Tinospora cordifolia | reverse complement strand
AATGAGCATTGATACATTTTGTAACACCCCAACTCCCTAGAAATAGGTTTCAGTGTAATAACTCATAATTTTGTCAAATAACTTAAAAATAAATAAAGCTGACAAAAAATTGAATGAAAATCAAGAAATAAGATTTATTGAGAAAGATTCTAAAATATTTGGAGACAAATGAAATCTTAGTATCAGGATGATCTAACTAATGATATAAGGTTAGTAGAATTATCAAAATTATTTGTATAAGGATTATTTTATAATTATACAAATAATGGAACAATTATGGAATTAATTATCAAATATAAAGTAAGAATAGTGAATTATATATATATATATATATATATATATAAAATTATTTTTGCCTCTCTGAAAATAAAAATATAGAATGAATATATAGAAAAAATATATGAAATGAAGAAATGAAAAATATAGAGAAATATGAATTATTAATTGTTGGCAAAATAAAAATATTAAAGAAATAGAAAAATATCTAATAAATACAATATTAAAGAATTAGAAAGGATAAAGTATTAGCAAATTAATAAAATAGAAGGATAAACTATATTTACACAAATTAGAAAGTGAAATTTGGTTTATAATTAGCAAAACTCGGATAATAGAAACCTTAAACAGTGATTTTGGTAATAGAAACTGCATCCAACGGCTAGAAACATGTAATCTGCATGATCTAAGATCCCACGTAAAGATCAAGCCTGCACCAAACGCTCAGGAGCACCGAATCGCCACGATCCAATGGTCTATGATCGATCTGCCCAATCCAATGAACGAGATTAAAATCGCACCAACGCCCGGATGCACCGGATCATCAAGATCCAATGGCCCAGATATCCACACGCTGCACTCGAGGACAATCCAACGGCTCACAACGCAGGCTCGATTTTATTGATCACAAACTAAGATCCGCATACGAAACTCGAGGAAAATATAATAGTCCAGATGCTTTTCATAGATCGCGAACCGAGTGCTGCGCTCGAAGAATGATCCGACGGTCCAGATCTGAGATGTTTTAGTTGATCACGAACTGTTGCTGCGCTCAAGGAAGACCCAACGGTCTAGATCTGAGATGTTTTTTGTTGATCTCGAACCGTTACTGCGCTCGAGAAAAATCTGATGATCCAGATCGAATGCTCCAAAAATAAAATAGAAAATTCCAAATAAATCCGAGAAAATGTTTCTAAAATCTGAAAATTGGTTTCTAAATTCCAAAAAAAAAAATATCCAAATACACTTGTTATTCTCCTATACTTGGGAGGCATGAAATTTTGAAGAATTGGCAAGTTTCCTACAAGGAGAACACCACAAACTTATCATTCTCTACCCTTTTGAATTATATATAAACCCCCTATTCTCACAATTTATTTCATCCCAAGAAACAAGAGTTGAGATTTCCTCTCGTTCTCTAAGCCCTCTTCTTGGCATCCCTTCTCCCCATTCTTTTCCCTCTTGTGTGTGAGAAGTTCTTTGTTTGGGGATTCATCTTGGGTGATTTTCTTGGTGCTTGTGCGTTGGAAACTCTTGTCTAAATTTTGGGGTGAAAGCATCATAAGGTGGAAGTGATTTTTCTAACACCCCTTTTTTCTTATTCGAATTACTAGCATGTTCATTTTTTGTTTGGCTTTTGAAATCAAAATAATTTTAGTTTCATATTTGATCCTTGTTAGAATTTATGCATTCATAATATTCATGCCATATTTAGTATCATGTTTAGGCCTTATTTCAAAGAATGATGCATGATTATGATTATTTCATGATTTAATTTTTAGATTGTTCATATTCTGAATTTTATTGATCTTAGTTTCATATTTTGAAGTTTATTTGATGATTCAAGATTTAAAAAAGAAGATGGTGAAAATAACTACGTACCATCATAGCAAACATGTGGGTTGCTATGGATGTTATTTTCATATGATTAGTTCATATGGTTTTAAGAACAAAGTACTTGGTTGGTGGGTAAGTTCCCTTAAATTCTAAAAATCTAATGAAATTGGCTAACAAAAAGCTATGTTTCACTCTAAGGAGGTACCTTGTTAAGAACATCAAGGGTTTAAAAACCCTTTTGGTCTAGAGTCTCAACTTTAAACAAATGGATGCTTGAAATGCTTAATGTATGCAAGTGTTTGAAATATGAATATGTTATTGGTTTGAATTTGAAAAATGGTTGTTTGAAAAAGATCCACTGAGCTTTGTGCTCACCCCTTCCTCTTTTTTTTTTCAGGAAATTAAATTGTGAAGACCATGAAATTTGAATAGTTTTTATTTTTTAAAAAGTGTCCTTTTAATGTAAGGGCATGTTGCCCAATTTTGAATAAGTCTTCCACTAAAATTTAATTTTTATTTTAGAGGTTATGAATTTCTTTTGATCAACAATGTAATAGTTTACTTTTACATTAGAAAGTTATGTATTTTCCTTTTCATGAATAAAGGAGTTGAATTTTTCTTTATCTTTAATTGCCTTGATTTTATTAAGTGAAAATTTGTATTCTTGAATTTACTTTAAGGCATGAGGTAATGAAAAATAGAAAGTCAAGTGTGTGTTACTTGTAAAGTAACATGGACCCGACTCGCCAAATGGTTAAGTCCACTATCAAAGAATGGTGGTTATGTCCAATACTCAAAGAATGTGAGGGTTGGGGTGTTACATTAAGCTCAACTACAAGGCAGGTTGGGTCCTATGTTACATTTATAAGTATACAACTTGCATCTTGATTCCTTTATTCTAACTCTTATAGAACCTTTTATGAGTGCCTATCCGAATTTTATCAATTTTAAATTCAAGAAGGCATTACAAGTAGAAAAAGGAATATTTCTAACTCTTTATTATTAAAGAAAATAAAAAAGTACATCATTGAATTCATAATCAAGAGTGTATAACTCAAAATTTTAAAATAAAAATTCAGCATAAGTCAAATAAATTTAAGGTGGGCAACATGCCCTTACATTTAAAAAAGAAGCTTTCCAAAAAGAAAAACTTTCTATTAGATTTCTATTGCCATCATACTCAATTTCCTAAAAATGTTAAAAAGAGAAGGGTGAGCACATAGCCCAGTGAATTATTCATCAAACAACTAACTTGCTATTTCAACAGCTCCTTCACTAATAGGATATCCTTCGTTTGTAGACTTTGTACTTTATGGTCGAAGATTCTAACTGTTGTATCCTCGTAAGTAGCATCATTTTGAATATTCACTTCCTCCCAGTGGATGATGTGCAAGGGGTCAGGTTCATACTTTCTCAACATGGATACATGGAATACGTTATGAGCTGAAGTCATTTGGTTTGGTAGGTCCAACTCATAAGCACATTTTCCGATTCTTCTAAGTATTTCAAAAGGTCCAACAAACCTCTAAGATAAGTTTCCTTTAAATTCAAACCTCTTGATGTCCTTCTGAGGACTAATTCTCAAAAATACCTTGACCCTAACTTGGAACTCTAGTGGTCTTCTCCTCTTGTTAGCATAGCTCTTCTGACGACTATGTGTTGTAGTCTTGACTAGGTTATTCATTTCTTCCACCAAATCTAATTCAGTTAATACATGATCCTCAAGTTCAACCCAACAAATAGGTGATCTGCAAGGTCTTCCATAAAGAGTCTCGAATGGAGTTGTCTTAATACTCACCTGATAACTATTATTTTAGGCAAACTCTACCAAATGTAAGTACTTACTCTAATTTCCCTTGAAGTCTAAAACACAAGACCTCAACATATCTTCTAAAATTTGGATAAGTCTCTCAGACTGACCATCTGTCTGAGGGTGAAATGTTGTACTTATGGTGAGCTTAGTACCCATTTCTTTCTATAGACTCTGCCAGAACTGTGAAGTGAAGCGAAAGTCTCTGTCAGACACAATAATCTTGGGCACACCATGAAGCCTGATGATTTCTTTGACATTAATTTTTCCCAACTTACTGACTTGGTCTGTCGATCTAATCAGCAAGAAGTGAGCCACTTTGGTGAAACGATTCACAATCACCCAAACAATATCGTCTCATTTCTTATTCCTGTTCAAACCAGTAACAAAATCTATAGCAATGTTATCCCACTTCCATTTAAAGATAGGGGATGGTTGTAACATTCCAGAGGGTTTCTGGTGTTCCGCTTTTATTTCTTAACAGGTTAAGCATTTAGAAACATGCTTAACCACGTCTCTCTTCATCCCTCTCCACCAGTAAGCCTTTCTAAGGTTTTGGTACATCTTATCTCCACCTGCATACATCGTATACTTGGTCTAATGACCCTCATCCAGTATGGTCTGCTCACTTTGTCCATTCTGAGGTACACAGATCCTTTCCCCAAGCCTTAGGATATTCTCAGCATCTAACCTGAAGTCAACATGCTTACCCTGTGTAACTCTTTCGATCAGACTAGTAAGGAATTTGTCTCACCTTTGTTTATCCCTAATCTAATGCATAAGATCTACTTGGCAAGATATAGTGTAGAAGTAGGCTTGTTTTTCATTTAGAGTCAATCAACTAGTACATCTGGCTTTTCTCTTCTTCCTGTTTGTTGAACTTCCTACTCAAGGCATCAGCAACTACATTGGCCTTCCCCGAATGGTAGTGTAGTTAGAAATCAGTCTTTCATCTTCGTTGCCTGAGTTCAACTCCCTTTAGGTGTAGATGTACTTCAAGCTCTTGTGATTTGAAAATAGATCAAATTTCTCACCATAAAGGTAGTGTCTCCAAATCTTCAGGGCAAATACAATGGCTGCTAACTCTAGCTCATGAGTTGGGTAATTCTTTTCATAGACCTTTAGTTGTCACAAGGCATAAGCGACTACTTGTCTTCCTTGAATCAATACTGCTCCCAGTCTACTTAGTGATGCATCAATATAAAGGGTAAAGGTAACACCATGGGTTGGTGTGACTAAGATAGGGGTCATAGTCAATCTCTTTTTTAGTTCTTGGAGTGATCTTTCGCACTTCTCATCCCAATTGAACTTAAATCCCTTCCTAGTTAGCTTGGTCATAGGTTCCGCTAGTTTAGAGAAATCTTGGATGAACCTTTTGTAGTATCTAGCCAGGCATAAAAAACTCTTGATTTTGATAACTATGCTTGGCTACTTCCAATTCCTGATAGCTTCCACCTTCTTCGGATATATAGAGATACCTTTTGTTGATGCTACATGGCCAAAGAACTTGACCATCTTCATCCAGAATTCACATTTTCTGAACTTGGCATATAGTTTGTGTCTTTTGAGGGCTTCTAACACTATCCACAAGTGTTCCAAGTGTTCAAATTCTGTCTTTGAGTAAATCAAGATGTCATCCACAAATACCACCACAAAGTGGTCAATATATTATCTAAACACTCAGTTCATTAAATCCATGAATGTTGTTGGGACATTGGGCAAACCAAAAGGCCTCATGGTGAACTCAAAGTGTCCATATCTCGTTCTGAGGGTTGTCTTGTATATGTCAGACTCCCGGATTCTCAACTGGTGATAACTCGACCTAAGATCAATCTTCAAGAAATGAGTGGTTCCTCTCAATTGATCAAATAGGTGATCAATCCTCAATAAGGGGCACTTATTTTTATTGTAGCTTGGTTCAGCTTCCAATAGTCGAAACATAGTCTCATGGAACCATCTTTCTTCTTCATGAACAATATAGGAGCTCCCCAAGGTGATTCACTCGGCCTGATAAAGCCTTTCTCGCGAAGCTCGTCAAGTTGAGACTTCAACACAATCAATTCTACTGGTGCCATTCTATAAGGAGGTATGGCTATAGGGTTGGTTTCAGGGTGGAATTCATCTTGAACTCTAACTCTCTAGCAGGTGGTAGTCCAGGTAAGTCATCAAAAACACATCCTCACTACTAGGTCTTGAATTCTCTTTAGTTCAACAAGTTCTTCCTCAGAGAGTTCTTCGAACTTATTCTTCTGCTTTAAGCAGTTCATAATGGCTAAGGTTGGACTCCTCGGTAGTTGATGCATATCCTCGTTGATTCTATAGGTTTCCCCAGAAGGTAGGGTTATGATCACTCATCTCTTAGAAGAATCTATCTGGGTTTGGTAATAGTCTAACCAATCCATCCCCAAGATTACATCATAACCTTAAAAAGGTAAAGTACTTAGATCAACCATTAAGAGTTTATCCCCAAACCTTAGGTCACAACTGCACATTCTTTTTGAAGTCACAGTGGTCCCCATTGGTGTGGACACATTCAAAGTTACAGGTAGTGTTTTCGTCACAAGTTGTAACTTATTTGCTAGTTCTTTAGAAATAAAATATTTGGAGGCATCTAAGTCAAACAACAATTTCACAGCAACATTAGACAACAAAAATGTACCTTTTAATATAGGGACCTGGTCTTCGTGAGCCTCAACAGTGAACATTCTGGCCTGGTTCTACCCACAGCCCTGGTTATGCTCCTGATTGGCATTCAGCTGTTGTTGCATCCCCTGAAAATGATCGTTCTAACCGCCTCCCTGCTGTTGTTGTTGCTGCAGAGCTCGAGCCTGTGCATTAGGAAATTCTCTAGCCAGATGACCCTTCTGGTTGCACACAAAATAAAGACATTGCTTCCTTGTTTGTTTCCTTGACTCGTTCTTGGCCTGCCCCTGTTTCTGTGTATGTAGTACTTTTCCACCATTTTTTATTTTATTTTGAGCCCCTTGATAATTTTTGTTCCAGGGCCTTGTATTCTTTCCCTTTAACCTTTGTTCTAGGTTGAGTTCTTATTCTAGTGTTAGGGCCTTTTCTACGATGTTTTTGTAAGTCTTTAGGCCTAGAGCCTTCACTATCTTTCGAGTCTCCATCTTGAGACCCTGTGCGAATCAATTGGCCTTCCTTTTCTCTTCCTTGATCAGATCTAGTGCGAATTTGGCCAGTTCGGTGAACTTCCTTTCATATTTAGCTACAGTCATGTACCTCTAATTCAATCAAACAAAGTTTTCCTGTAACTTGCTCAATGTCACTTCCGGAAAGAACTTTTCATAAAAGATCTCTGTGAAGTTCTCCCAGTTCATAGCCTCAACATTTGTATTAGGGTGCATCCTCATCATACGCCACCAACTTCTAGTTGGTCTTTTGAAGTAGTGCGTGGCCAATGCCCCCGGTTTTGACCTAGTTACCTTTTGTACATTGAGAATTTCCTCCATCTCTTGGTACCAATGGTTCACCGAGATGCAATCTGCAGTAACATTAAATGAAAGAGGGTGTACCTTCTATAGCTCTATCAACATCTTCCTCTGTTTCTCATCCTCCAAACCCTCCGAAGCCATCTGACATTCAAAATCTTGGGGCATAGGTGTTGGTTGTTGAACTTAGATGGGTTTAGGTACTTGAGGCTGAGGTACTGCCTAAGGGAGTATCTAGGGTAAAGCCCTCATCAATTAATCCAACTATCGGAGCAACTTCATTCATCATGTTTTCCATTTGAGCCTCCATGTTAGCAGGTATTTCCTAAACCCTTTTCTTTGTCTCATCAGAAGTGATGGATCAAGTAGCGTACCTTCTTGTTTCAACCATTGTCTACGAATTGAGTAGGTTGTCAATATTTGCCTCGTCAAACATTTTGTAACAACCCAGGCCCACTATGTACCGATATTGTCCCCACCTTAGCCACCACTGACTGGGTGCAAGGTTTAGTTCTTGGCAAGACTCGAACCTGAGTCTCCCAAAAGTGCTCAGCACAATGAGACACCTTCGAATGCACATTTAGCCCAAGAACCCCCCTGGAGTAGGACCAATGCAAGATGTTACAATCCACTGCCCTTGGGAGCAATCTCATCCTCAAGATTCACACATCTAGTATACATAAAGTGGCTTTCATATCATTTGTAACAACCCAAGCCCACTATGTACCGATATTGTCCCCACTTTAGCCACCATTGACTGGGTGCATGGTTTTGTTCTTGGAAATACTCGAACCTGAGTCTCGCAAAAGCACTTGGCATAATGAGACACCCTCGAATGCACATTTAGCCTAGGAATCACCTGGAGTTGGACCCATGTGGGATATTACACGTTCATACTATCATGACTTTGGATTCATTTCTCTTGGTTCTCGATTTGTTTAGTGGCCTGTCAGTTTATGCTTCTAGGTTTTTTTTTGTTCTTGGGTACAAGTTTTGGTTCCATATTCCAAGCTTCCATCTAAGCTTCCAAGTTCAAGTTTCTCATACCACTCTATCCCTTCCATTTAGACTTACACTTAGAAAATTGTCACACCCATACAATTGTGCAAATGTCTCGATAAATAAGGTTTCCCGAGCCCACTATACGTGACTGTCCCATACTAACCAAGCATAGAGAAACATGTTCTTCAAAAGTTACCAATCATTAACCAAAAATGGTCCGTCATTCTCCAATTCTAGGCTTCTTCATGACCCAAAATTCCTATGCGTCCCATGCCACATAGAAACCAAAGTCATAGAATCTTCCCAATCTTGTGTCCTAACCAAACAAGATTCAGTTCTCACACATTTTCAATTTCTAACCTATGTCTAAAAGTTTTATGCTTTCGATCCACTGGTCCACCAATATTTCTACCTAAGGTCATTTCCCTAGACCTAGGGTTTCAATTTGGTTGACTCACAATCTTCTGTCTAGTCAAGACACCATTTTTGGCATCCTCTTCAAGTTCTAGTCAGTTTCTTGCCCTAATTTTCCACCTTCTAATTTTCTTTTATAGAAGGTAAAAGTGTTCTTCAACTTAAACTGCTCGTACAAGCTGATGAGACAACCTCTAGATCAAGCGGCGAGACCGAAATTTACTTAACAATCGTGCTTTCTAGGGCGGGATAACTCACCTCCCTTTCAAAGTTTAGCTTTACTCGGGACAAGGCTTACCCACTATCAACTCAACTTGCAGTCTTTGTATCCAAACAAAATATTTCAAAACACATCTTTCTTTGTTTGAAAACAGTTTCCAAAATAGTTTTCAATTTCAAAATAGAAGGTATGGCATTCTAATATTCCATTCAATTCAAAGTGAAACCCTAGTTAGAGTTTTTAATTCTAGTCAAACACCCACTGATTGACTTTTCAATTCTAGCCCAAGGCACCTAAAGCCTAGGGTTTGATACTACCTTTAATATTAGAGAAAACTTTCTAATTTTGGCCCAACAACTAATACTTAGGCTCTGATACCACCTTTGGTATTAGAGAAACTTTCTAATTTTAGCCCAGCAACTAATGCTTAGGCTTTGATACCACCTTTTTAGCACCCCAACTACTAGAAACAGGTCTAAGCTCAACCACAAGGTGGGTTGGGTCCTATTTTACATTTACAAGTATACAACTTGCATCTCAATTCCTTTATTCTGACTCTTATTGAACCTCTGTGAGTGCCTCTCCCAATTTTATCAATTTTAAATTCAATAAGGTATTACAAGTTGAAAAAGGAATATTTCTAACTCTTTATTTATTAAAGAAAATAAAGAAGTACATCATTAAATTCATAATCAAGAGTACATAACTCAAAATTTTAAAATAAAAATTCAGCAAAAGCCAAATAAATTTAAATTAGGTAACATGTCGTTACATAAAAAAAGAAGAAGTTTTCCAAAAATAAAAACTTTCTAACTATCATATTTTCATTGCCATCATATTTAATTTCTTAAAAATGTTAAAAAGAGAGGGGTGAGCACATAACCTAGTAGATCATTTGTTAAACAACTAACTTACTATTTCAAATCACTAGCACATCCAAATTCACACACTTTCATACATTAAGTGTTTCACACAACAAGTTGGTTTCAAGTTGACGTTATGACTGAAAAGGGGTCTATTCCCTTGATGTTCTTAATTTAGATACCCCTCTTTAGGGTGGAAAGATATTTTTTATTTCACACGACAGTAATGCATGTAAAAGTGGGCAAAAATGATTTGTAAAGTTTTCAAAATGATTGTGGAAAGCTTCTAGGACATTGGCAACTTCTAAAACAACAACCTACTAATACTATGTGCGTGGGAAACAACTTCTAAAACAACAACTTACTAATAGAGTTTTAGGAAGGTTTCTACAATGAAAATACCCCAAACTTCCCGAAACTTGTTCATTGAAACTCTCTATAAACCTTGCTCAACCACACCATGTAATACCCTAAAAACCTTACACTCAACGAAATAAGAAATTTTCATCTTTTTAGTGAAATTTGAATGAATCTAGCCTCATTCTAGGGCTAAATACAGAAAATACAAAATTCTCATTTGGTGACCCATATGAACCTAAGATGACCCGAAATGAGGTATGGTGTCATGAACCTAAAATGAACCAACAAACTAGACTACATATCCAAAAATCAATCCAATCGGCCAAAATTAGGGTTTTGCCCTACAAGGGGATCCAGATTTGAAAAGAATAGAGAATAGAGGTACCTATCGAACTTGGAATGACTCGAAACTTCAAGGGATGGCATAAACTAGCAAGACACATGACATATCCAAAAATAAGACCAATTGGCCAAGGTTTGGATCTTCATTTGCCTAATGCATTCGGTAGGTTCTAAATAAGGAAAGTTTCAGAAGAAAATCACCTCGACCAAATTGTACCTTAAAATTTAGGTCTTGATCATGTGGTTCCAAAACTACAAGTTATACACTTAAATCCCTTATGAATAAGGAGATATTTAAATTATTTAATTTTATGTGAACCCATGAAGATATGGCCACCCAAAGCATGTGCAAGTCACATGGGTGGAACACCGTGATCCTGTACGCTTTTACCCTACCCAATCACCTTGGGACGTCTTCTCTAATTTGAACACATGTAAAATGATCCTATACACCACATTGATGATTCAGTACACCCATAAGAGGCGTCACCTATAGAAATTCATGAAAGAATGATTCCA
>JAJIYU010019406.1:0-10809 GCA_030144865.1 Tinospora cordifolia | reverse complement strand
GGCCCACGCACTCGGCCAAAACAACCCCCCCCCTCCCCCCTTTTTATTTTGTTTTTTTATGACTTTGCTCGATTTTCTCTAGATTTTTGGTAATTTTCCAGCATGAAACCATGGTTGCTCATGGTATTTGGACCATGGTTTTGCCATCAAGCTCAACCTCCTGAGGTAGCCAATGAATGATGCCAACTAGGCATCCAACATGGGAGCTTGGAAGCCACATGAATGGCCACATGTCACCCCAATTTGCCATGCAAATACCCCTCCAGCATGGGAGCTCGAGTCATGGCACTCGAAGACTGAGTGGGGGGTTAGGGTATTCGCGGAGTACGCATAACTCACGACCCGCTCGAGTGGCCAGTATGCCTGACTCAAGACCCGCTCGAGCAATGACCATAGGTTGGGTTTGTTGAGTTAACCTAACCTGGATATGTTTTTCTTATTGGCATGGATTTGAGATGTTTTCTGAAACTGATGCACTATTTATAACTATTTTCATACTATGGCATGCTTTCGAATGCCATATTATTTTTACTGCTCATGCATACATGCATTGTTTTGGAGTATTGGTTATAGTTGACATGATGATCTTTCTACTCACTGAGACATGTTGATTTTAGGCTCACTACTCTATCATCATTTCAGGTTCTATAACGGCTGACAAAGGGAAGGGCGTAGTGATTGTCTGACTCCCTCATGATTCTGTCCCTGTTCTTTTGATCTTTCGACTAGAGGTTGGTCATTCTGTACATATGTAAGGGGTCATTGTGTATTTTGGACAAGACTAATGTTTAATGAAACACTTCTGCTTTGGATGTTGCTTACTTCTGCTTTTAAGTATCCTAGTTATTTTGATATCGTCTATTGTATGAGTTTTGGAAAGGGCTTAATAGTGGTTGGGCGGACTCGATTTGGTGAGAGGGTTCGCCAGGCCACTGTGCCAATTGGGCTGCCCTTGGCTTAGAGAAGGGGTCCCGACAATATTATTTTTTCGATCATATAAAATAATTCTATAGCAGAAAATATTAAAAATAAGCTTTTTTAATTATATTTTACTAAATTTTTAATTTTTGATATATAACTCTATTGGTCAATCGCTCACCAAAATTTCAATTGACATCCAAAATTTATGACCTTGGTGTCGATGGGTACATATTTATATTCTCTACATTCTTATGGGTTTCAATCAAAATTTATGACTTTGGTGTCGATGGGTACGTATTTTCATTTTCTATATTCCTATGGGTTTCAATCAAAGTTTTATTGGAGTTTAACACCATCAAAAGCCTATTCAAAGGTTATAAAACTTTGAGTATTTATTTTAGAATACACAGGATAAACGAACAAAAACTAACTACATATCTAAGACCTACGCATCACCAGGAGTGTTTTGGTATAATTTTTACTGAGTTTCACTCACGGTAGGGGAACACCTTATTTTTGGGTACTGCTATAAAACACATCCTACAGTAAAAATTACACCCCTAGGATCGTAATACGCAGCTTATTTAGCATTTTTAGAATAAAAATTGAGAAAAACTGTTTACCTACGTGTCAAATCCATCACGAAAATTCAAGTTTCCTTTCTTTTCCTCCATCTTTCTCTATTCGTTTTAGGTTTTCTTTTGTTTTTTTCTGTTCTGGACATGAAAAACAAGAAGGAAAGGGATAATAAAGTTATCCACCACCATGTCATGTGTTAAATAATGTATGACCACCATATATATCATCCATCCATCTATCCATATCCTCTTTCCATTCTTTATTTTATTTGTTTTTCCCCCAAACCAGACGTACCAACTTTCCTACAAAATGCATAGTTCCTTTTTTTTGGTTTATTTCTTCTTTTTTTTCTTTTTATTTGCGTGGCTCCAACAACACCACACACACACACATATATATAACCAATGAAATTTAACTTCTCCAATTAACTAACCAACACCCAATACATATTATGTTGTCTTTTGTCTTTTCCTTTCCTTTCAATTACTCTCACACCATTTCAATCCAATTTGACAAGCCACCCACCATAAGATAGGATAGCATTTCATCTTAACTAACAATTTCCTCATGCACTTAATCATCCCTTTACTCTTTTTTTTTTTCCTTCTCCACCCATTAAATAATATGGTTTATTTGATTTAACACATTCAACTTATAATAACCTCTCACACATATATTAATAATGCACCCCCTTATTATATCATTTATTTACCACCACTCATTCTTATATAATATATTAATAATAATAAAAACAACAACAATAATAATAATGATACTATCATTATTATTATTAAATTATCTAAATTTATTTATTTAAATAATTTTTTTCACATGACATTGTTTATATATACGTACATATATAATACACACTTATACACCATACGTCATGTTAACATGTCATGAAAATTTAGGTTATTACAATCTCTCCAACTTAAGGAATTCCATCCTCGAAATTTAAATTAAAGGAACATACCTTAAGTAGTGAAAAGATTGGGGAACTGCTCCCGCATCAAATTCTCACGCTCCCAGATTCGCTCCTCGTTACCATGGAATTGTCATTTAACTCTAACCAGAAGAATTTCTTTATTTCTTAATTTCTGTATTCTCCTATCAATAATTTGTATTGGTCCTTTTTCATACCTAGCATCCTCCCCAAATTGTAATTGAGTCAAATCTAAAACATGTGTCGGATCTCGGTAATATTTGTACAACATAGACATATGAAACACATTATGAATACCGATTAACTGAGGTGGTAAAACGAGTTTGTAAGCTAATGGACCAATTCTCTCTAGAATCTCAAACAGTCCTACAAAACATGGAGCTAACTTTCCCTTCACCCCAAATCTCATCTAACCCTTCTGTGGTGAAACCTTTAACAAAACCTGATCACCAACTGCAAACTCCAATAGTCTATGTCGATTATCAAAATAGCTTTTTTTGGCGATCTTGGGCTACTTTATGTTTTTACATAACTTGCTTAATCTTTTCTGTGTGATCTACAATAACCTTAGGCCCCATCAACTATGATTCTCCCACCTCACACGTCGGAGACCGGCAAGGTCTGCTATAAGGAACCTCAAATGGTACCATACCAATACTAGCCTAATAACTATTATTATAAGTAAACTCACACAAATAAAGATACTCATTCCAGTTCCCATCAAACTAGAAAATACAAGCCCTGAGCATGTCCTCAAGCATCTGAATAACTCATTCAAACTATCAATTGGATTGAGGATGAAATGTAGTAATCCTACAAATACGGGTCCCTAACCGAATCTGCAATGACTGCCAGAATCTCCAAGTAAACCTCGAATCTCGATCTGACACAATAGATACAAGTACCCCATGCAGTCTCACTATCTCTCGCGTATACAACTTGCTCAGTTTGCTCACTGAGTCCTTGATGTTCACTAGAAGAAAATGGGCAGATTTTGTTAACCTATCAACAATTACCTAGATGGCATCATAGCTACCTAGAATCCACGGTAACCCAATAATAAAATCCATCGTGATATGCTCCCATTTCCATTTTGGAATGGATAATGGTTGCATCTGCCCTTCAGGCCTCTGGTGTTCACCTTTTACCTGCCGACGCACTCCACATTTTTGTACATATTAAGCTATATCCTTTTTCATTCCATGTCACCAGACTGTTCTTTTCATATCATGGTACATCTTGGTTGTTCCTAGATGAATGGTATATTGTGATCTGTGCACATCCTGGAGTAATTCAGCCCTAAGTTCTCGATGAACTGGTATCCATATCCTCCCTTGGAATCGTAAAAAACCATCAGAATCTCGATGCCAATCATTTCAATCAGAACTATCAGCCCAAGAATCATATATCTCGAAGTCTGGATCATGTTGTTGCAATTCCTTAATTCTTTGACTTTGAGCATTTATCAACCTCATACGCATTTGAGCGCATATGCCCAATGAAACATCAACAGAAAATGTACTCATGATTGTAACTCGTTCTAACATTCGCCATTCATGAGTCATTTGACAAGCCACAACTCCAACTTCAGTCTATTTCCTCCTTAATGCATCAACAACGACATTAACTTTTCCAAGGTGATACTCAAGATTAAAATCATAATCCTTAAGAAATTCTAACCATCTACGTTGTCTCATATTCAACTTTTTTTTATCAAACAAGTACTTTAGACTTTTATGTTCAGAATATAATGTAAACTTCTCACCATAGAGATAATGTTTCCAGATTTTCAAAGCAAACACCACAGCAGTTAATTCCAGATCATGTATTCGGTAATTTTTCTCATGTACCTTTAATTGCCTAGATGCATAAGCTATTATTACTCTACCCTCTTGCATCAAAACACACCCCAACCTGAATGTGATGCATCAGTATAAATGACTAGTTCCTTCTAAGGCTCTTAAAGTATTAGTACAAGTACCATAATCAGCTTTCACTTCAAAGCAATAAAAGATTATTTACATTCATCAGTCCACATAAAGGCCACAGTCTTCTAAGTTAGCCTAGTCAGTGGAGCAGCTAATTTTAGAAAAATCCTCCACAAATTTCTTGTAATATCTAGCTAAACCCAGAAAACTTCAAATTTCAGTCACTGTGGTTGGTCTTGGCCAGTTGATAATAGCCTCAACCTTTGAAGAATCTATAGAGACACCCTCTGCACTTACCACATGCCCTAAAAACTTCACTTCATCTATCCAAAACTCACATTTACTAAACTTTGCATACAACCTGTGTTTTCTCAGGGTTTGTAAAGTAGTCTTGAGATGTTGTTCATTCTCTTCCTGAGTTTTGGAATAAATAAGAATATCATCAATGAAGATAATGATGAGGTAATCAAGATATGATTTAAACTCCCTTTACATTAAATCCATAAACATAGCAGGTGCACTGGTTAACCCAAATGGCATAAGCAAAAATTCATAATGTTTTTACCTTGTTTGAAAAGTTGTCTTGGGAATATCCTCTTCCCCAATCCTCAGCTGATGATACCCCAATCTCAAATCAATTTTTGAAAAATATTTGGCTCCAATTAGCTGATCAAACAAATCATCAATTCAAGGAAGTCGGTATTTGTTTTAATAGTCATCTGTTCAGTTGACGATAGTCTATACACAACAGTAGACTCCCATTTTTTTTTCACAAACAACAACGATGCTCTCCAGGGCGACATATTTGGGTAATAATCCCTTTACTCAATAATTCTTCAAGTTGCACCTTAGGTTCTTGTAACTCCTTTGGGGTCATACGATAAGGTGGAATAGAGATGGGCTTAGTTTCAGGCATCAACTCAATAATAAAATCAATCTCCTTTCTAGGAGGTATTCTATGTAAATCTTCAGGAGATACATGTAGAAATTCTTTCACCATTGGAATTTTTGACAACTGAATGTCTGGTTCCTTTTCATCCATTGTCTTTATACCAGCTAACTATTGTGTTTCCTCATTAGTAATAATCAACCTTGAGTGGGAGTTTTCAATATATCAGCCTCTATGCACAAAAGAAGGTTGTCTTGGAATCTGAAAAACTACTCTCTTAGCAAAACAATCAAGATAAGCATGATAAGCTGCAAGCCAATCCATACCTAGTATGACATCAAACTCCAAGAACTCTAGCATCCTTAAATCAACACACATTTCACATCTTTCATATTTAGTAACACATTTCTCACATATCATATTAGGATAAATTCTTTTTCTAGTCGCTATACTCAATATCAAGAGTATACTAGTTCTAATAGGAGTAAGTCTCAATCTATCTACCACGCTAACAGAAATAAATGATAATGTGGATCCATAATTTCCTTACCTCCTTTTCTTTACATCTACTCATTCATAAAAGAAAAGAATTGCATTAAACAACACCAACAACTTTATAACCCAGGTTTAATTACCCACACCAAACAAACATAATAGTATATGAGTCTATTTCCTTTCCAAAGGCTTATAAACCTAAGGTTCGTAAACCTAAGCCTCTGATACCAACAAGGTAGTGACGAGGCCTGTCGTGACGATACTGTCTTTACTTTGACATGCTGGACAAACTCCAAAGGCGTAGTGGATTTTGTTCCACACAAGGACTTATTGTCGTTGCCTTGGTGAACGCATCATCGTAATGAAACACTAAACCCGCACTTATTAGCCTAGGAACACTCCAATACACAGCCGATGTGGGACTCACACCTCTAATACCCTGGGAGTGGCTTTAATACAACTATTGTCGTTACGGATCATAGGCTATCGTATCATTATTGTTGCGACCCCTTCTAAGGTGACGTCACGACCAGTACAGAATTTCCTAACATGTCAGAACCTTGACATGTTAGAAAACCTTATAAGCCTTCCTAACCAAATCACCCAATTTCCTAAAAATTTTGACAGAGTCTCCTCAAAAAATATAACATGTCACCAATTTTAAATCATCTGATGATCACAATCAATATACAAAACCACATATTTCTTCATCCAGATAACCATACATCCCTAAAATCTAAAATCTAAAATTTGTTTTAATGATACATTTAGATGATAACATGTCTATATACATCTCAAAATCTAGAAATCTGGCTAATCAGCGCAATTACAACATACTATTAACTTCAAACGAAACTAATGATGATATACATCTTCCCTTTCCCTTTCCTATCAGAACCTGGAGAAAATGATTGAGAATGGAGTGAGCAAACAACAAGCTCAGTGAATAATCTAACTTATGGTATTATACAACCATCATATGTATAAAAACATGCAAGGCAAACAAACAAATTTAAATCACTGGTAAATGAGATAAAAATAACATACATGCATCATATAATGTGTGAACATGCATTCAATTTCAATAACATACAATTTTTATAAAAACATGAGTCATCTCCCTCTTTCCAGATAACAAAGCGAATCTGCTCCTCACTGCGCAAATGAGGAGTGCACCGGACCTATCCAAAATTTTAATTGATATTCAAAATTCATGACTTTGGTGTCGATGGGTACGCATTTTCATTCTCTGCATTCCTAGAGGTTTCAATCAAAGTTTTATTAGGGTCTAACACCATCAAAAGCCCATCTGAAGGTTATAAAAACTTTGGGTATTTATTTTGGAATATACAGGATAAACGAATGAAAATTACCTACATATCTGGGATCTACACATCACCAGGAGTGTTTTGGTATTACTTTTACTAAGTTTCACTTACAGTAAGGGAATACTCTATTTTTGGGTACTGCTATAAAACACCTCCTATTACACTCCTAGGATCGTAGTACGCAGCTTATTTAGCATTTTTAGAATAAGAATTGAGAAAAATTGCTTACCTACGTGTCAAATCCGTTGCGAAAATCCAAGTTTCCTTTCTTTTCCTCTGTTTTTCTCTGTTCATTCTGTGTTTTCTTTTTTTTTTTCTGGACATAAAAAATGAGAAGGAGAGGGATAATAAAGTTATCTACCACCACATCATGTGTTAAATAATGTATGACCACCATATATACCATCCATCCATCCATATCCTCTTGCCATTGTTTGTTTTATTACATTTTGTTTTTCCCCCAAACCAAACGTACCAACTTTCCTACAAAATGCATAGTTTCTTTTATTTATTTATTTCTTTTTTTTTTATTTGTGTGGCTCCAACAACACCACCTAAACCATTTGTATATATATGTTCCAACCAATGAAATTTAACTTCTCCAATTAACTAACCAACACCCAATACATGTTATCTTGTCTTTTGTCTTTTCCTTTCCTTTCAATTACTCTCACACCATTTCAATCCAATTTGACGAGCCACCCACCATAAGATAGGATAGCATTTCATCTTAACTAACAATCTCCTCATGCACTTAATCATCCCTTTAATTTTATTTTCCTTCTCCGCCTATTAAATAATATGGTTTATTTGATTTAACACATTCAACTTATAATAACCTCTCACACATATATTAATAATGCACCCCCTTATTATATCATTTATTTACCACCACTCATTCTTATATAATATATTAATAATAACAACAACAACAACAATAATAATAACATAATTATCATTATTATTAAAGTATCTAAATTTGTTTTATTTAAATAATTTTTTTCACGTGACATTATTTATACATATACATACTTGTATAATACATGCTTATACACATTCATACATCATGTCAACGTGTCATGAAAATTTAGGTTGTTACACGCACTATGTCAACTGTCGCCTGAAATAGAAAAGTGGGGTGAGCCCAAGAGCCCAGTGGATCATACAGCACATCGCTAGCATTATTTAGACCAAAATATCAAATATGCAAACACTTTCATTACATTAAGGTATTTCAAACATTCGATTGTTTTTCATCACAACTAAGACCGAAAGGTTATTGCCTCGGTGTCCCCCCTCATGGTCCAGGAGTGAATTTGGGGGTAACGCCCAAGGATCAGTTACCTTTCGAAACCCTGGTGAAGGCGTGAGGTCTAAAGTGACACCCAGCCCCGCAACCAGTCTACTTGAGGACACCCAAAATGATACCCTAAGGCCGGTCATCACCCCAATACGTGGTTTTAGTCTTAATTTAATCTTATTTAGTTTTACAATCACATCACAAAACATTATATCATAAATAATAATTTCAACACATGTAAATCAATTATACTAAACATCCATGTAGTTTAAAGCAAATAAATTATGCCTTATTACTTAACATGTGACCATACAAGTAACTAAACATTCATCATGTTATGTCAACATCCAATCAAACATTCCAATCAATAGTCACTCAAGAACAAATCCTCGCATGCTCATAAATGCGTAATTAAATTAAGCAATCATCATGTTTAGGATTTAAAATCCAAATAATAATAGGGAGTGCAGTAATCACACCCACCTTATATTTTTTTCGTGTCCCTTGGACCTCTTCAACGTATTTCCCCTCTTCTTGATTTTTAATCTGCAAATCGAAATCATAATAGTCAATTCCTAAAGTTTCCTTTTTCTGATTAGTACTACTAAACTAAAATATTTCTAAGAATCTAATATTCCTGAAATTTTCTTAAAGATTAAATTCTAAAAATTCTAAAGAATCTGATATTCCTATTTTTCATCCATCTCAAAATAAATTTAGTATTAGGTCTCAAAATCTCCATAACTTTTACTAATGATTTTTTTCTTTATCTCTCAAGAAAATCGTTCATATCAGAATAAAGATTTTCAGCTAATAAACTGTTAATCTAAAAATAGAAATCTAGATCAAACTAATAAATTTCCAAGTCCCTACTACATATCTATGATGAATAGAAAATATTTTCAAGCTAGAATACTCCTAAACCCCCAAAATCCTTATTTTTGTTAGACCTCAAATCAGAACAAAAGTTTTTCAAATCTAAAAATAACAAGTTATACTAGTTTTATTTCCAAAAATAATTCATTCATATTTAGTTAATTCAATTCCTATTAAAATAAGGTTTTCAGATCTAAAAATCTCCCTAAATTACTAATTTTTTATAAGAAAGTTCTAAGCCAACCTCCTTCAATTTTAAATAAATTAATTTCACCCTTAAAACTTTCTAAGAAATTCTTTTAACTCTTAAATAAATCATTTCTCTTCACTGAAATAATTCTAATGCTGCACACTTGCATAAGACCCCAAATAAATTTAAATTTTCAATCTCTGAACCTCGTTAACTTTGATAATATTCATCCTTCACGTCAAATCAATATAATCACATAACAATACATAAAGCATTTATAAAAATAGGATTATAACTACAAAAATCCTTTGTAAAGAGGTTTGAAAATTTCTCTTTTTCCACTTAAGAGATTTCATGTCGGGACCCCTTCCTTAGGATGAAGGACGAATCGACCGGCACAGTGTCCCAACAAACCCGTCCGCAAGCCAAGCTTGCCAAGACACTGTTAAGCCTCAACATACAACACCACATCACATACTTTCAAAGTAATAATAAGGAATGTAGAAGAAATTTAATACACGAACACCAATAAGACTTGATATTTATCCAAAATGGGACATTACAACATGTGTAGTGACGAGAGTGACTATCCATTATATACAAGCTTTCCTCACTCCTATACATGGTTCTACCTCTCAAAACACAAAACGGAAGAAATACAATAAAACCTACCAAAAAGAGTAAGGGAATGCAACTCTATGCAATGACCACTCCATTGCCCTTATCCATAGCTGAAGAACCTTAAAAGTTAGAATAGTGAGCCTAATTGTCCACGGCGGCTCAGCGAGTAATGCAGTCTAATTCAAACTTAAAACAAGTATTCCACAATTAAAACATGTGTCGTGAACGCATGAGAAATAGCATATGCAAGTGAATGCAACAGTAAATACAATTTAATTCATAATGCAGTCGTGCACCTTCATTCAAAAATAGTTAAATAATGAAAACATTCGCCGAGGCTCGCAAGCACTCTGAGGCGATTAAAAATAACTCGAGCGAGTTGCAGACAATTAGGCGTATCGTGTCGACTTCAATTAGGTCTTATTGTCGTATCCATCATCATAACGACCAACCAGGTCTTATTGTCGTTGCCTTATAGTAACAGCCTGATTAGGTCTTATTGCCGTTGCCATCATCGTAGGCCCACAGAACCCCATGGGCGGGCATTCTATGCTAGGTGGTCACCTCTCAGGATCGTATGAAAGACCGACACAACTCATCCTAACCCTGTACTCTCGGACCTCGAGAATCGGTGCACTTTTCATTTAAAACTCATTTAAAAGAATGCAGATTCATCACAATATGTAATCTCATTTTCATAATGCACAGAATAACAAGCTCTAAGAAATGAGTTAGAAAA
>JAJIYU010019405.1:0-10805 GCA_030144865.1 Tinospora cordifolia | reverse complement strand
AGTTCAAACCGGGGCAGCAAGTACTCCTTTTTAATTCAAGACTCTGTTTGTTTTTGGTTAAGCTTAAATCTCGATGGTCAGGACCGTTTTTAGTAACTCAATTCTTCCCTTATGGAGCAGTAGAGGTGCAAAGCCTGGTGGATGGTTACAAGTTCAAGGTGAATGGCCAAAGATTGAAGATTTTCTACAGTGGTCAAAAATAGATGGTGGAGACAGTTCTCCTCAATAATTGATGCAGCGTATCCTTGTCGAGCTAACGACATTAAAATTAGCGCTGAGTGGGAGGCAACCCAATATAGGAGTTTGCTTGATTATATTTTTGAGTTAAGTTTGTTAGTTTTCATGGAGAAATTGTGTTTATGCACTTATAATTGACTAAAAAGAGTCCATAAAACTGTAGACCGCAGTCCATGATATGCTGACCTCAGTCACAAGCATAATACACAAAATATTACACTGTAGACCGCGGTCCATAGAATGCAAGTTTTTGTACAGAAACACAATGACCATGGTCACCAGTGCAGGCATTTTCACTGACCGCGGTCCATAGAACATTATTTTTGAACATAGTGCTGATGACCGCGGTCCTCACTCACAGTGAAAAACTGTGGACCGTGGCCACCAGTTCGTGTTGCTCCAAAAAACACATAAAATGAGCACAAGGACCGCGGTCCATAAAGCAAGACCGCAGTCCACGCGTCCTTTAAATGATGGTTTGCAGTCATTTTGCTCATTCTTGTGTTGCAAATCTGAGATTTTGTGTGGCTTTTGGGATTTTTCTTTAAGTTTTCAAGCTTTTCATCCTCTTTCAATCAAAATGTAAGTGTTTTACTTGATTTCTCATTAGTTTTTTGCATTTGTTTAAGTGTTTAGATGATTTAGGAAGGTTTAGATGGTTTGAAATGATTTAGGGATGGTTTGAAATGATTTAGGAATGCTTTCATGGTGATTTTTGATCAATGATTCATCTTATTCTCTTTTTGATTCTAATAATGCCACTTATTTGATTCATATGTGCACTAAGATTTGCTCACACTTATATTCATGAGAAATTTAATGCTTTAGATGTGTTGTTTCATGAAATGAGGTGTCTTTTCACCCAATTTTGTATGTCATTCATCATCCAAACCAAAACAAGATTCAATGTTGCATGCGTATTGAATGAGCTTCATGTTATAACACTTATACCATGTATTGAGACTTTTTCATTGAATGGTTGATGTGTTATTATATATGAATCTTGTTGTCTTCCTTGGTGTTAATCTCTATGATTGTAGGCCTCCAAGAATGAAACTACCTGCTTCAAAGGGCAAGCAATAAGCACCTCCTCCTCTTCCATCAGATAGGAACAGATTCTGGACAGCAAATGCAAAGAAAAAACTAACTATTATTCGTTCTAATAGGCATCTGATTCCTAAGAGAGGGATTATGTTGATGAACGAGGAGTGCGAGTTGGGCATTGACACAGTTATAGCTGCCCGCAACTGGAACAAGTTAATTCAAGCACTGGGCAATACAGTGGTGTCTATAGTACAAGAGTTTTATGCTAACGCCCCAGATAGAGAAGGTACATCTATTTGGGTAAGGGGCAAATGGGTGTCGTTCAATGCGGTAGCAATTAACGAGGTTTATGCCTTACCTGCAGACACTCCAGATGAATACTACAATCTGTTACCAAGGTTTGAACTAGATGAGATATTGAGGACTTTGTGTGTTGATGGGGCATCATGGATCTGTTACAACAACAGGCCCGTGAATCTGATGAAGACTACATTCACAACACCGGCTAAGGTTTGGTTATATCTTGTTTGTGCTAATTTACTTCCTTCCTTAGCTATAAATCGGGTTACTGTTGAGAGAACGGTGTTAGTATACTGTATCATGAAGAGGCTCCCAATCAATATTGGGACAATCATCTCCAGCTCTATCAGATCTACTATTGACAAGACAAATGCCAGTCTGCCACATCCTACCTTGATTTCTGAGTTATGCAAACGAGTAGGGGTGTTGTTTGGGACAAAACAGAGCCGTTATTGAAGATGAAGGACCATATAGCGGTGAAGATGCTCACATCCTCAGCTTCCAAGAGGCATAGGCCCTCTACTGAGTCTCCTCCACCAGCTATTGCTCCTGCCTCCGCTCCTACACTCCCTGCAGATGCTCCTCAGTCTTCCTCAGTCGCAGCTACGCATCTATCGACTACGGAGCATATTATGATGCACTGGATGGCATACATGACAGAGTGGATGCACTGTAAGGACTTGGATATGGCAGCAGTTTTTCCTCCTCCCCCTTGTGTCGTGCCTTACATGGAGATGACGTGTTGCGTACCTCCAGCACAACCACCCCCATCAGAGGTCCCTGCAGATGATGATGATGATGATGATGAAGATGGTGTGATAATTTTCATGATTTTATTACAGAGGAGGAAATGTTTGGTGCAGATCCTTGAGCACCATGGTTTTGATATTTATTTTGCTTTTCTTGAATTTTTTTTGAAAACACACACTTATGTCTAGTCGTGATTCCTATGTTTTTCTGTTTTTCTTCTAATTATGCATTATCTTTAACTGTAAGTTCACTAATCAATGCTAAGCTATATTTTGCCTTAACTACCAGACTAATTCTTTCTTTTTCGTTTTCTTTGAATGCATGAGTGTTATGTTACCACATGGTAACGCCCATGTTTACATCTCTATGTGCACTTGAGGACAAGGCACAATATAAGTTTGGGGGTGTGCATTGAAGAAATTCTTCTTCAAAGTCATTTCAAGTCAAGTTCATGTCAGGTTTATTTTTCTTTAAGGTTTATTTTTTTTTAATTTTACATATTTTGTGTGCATTAATACTTCTAAACTGCATATATTTTTGGCATATTACATGCATAGATATGTAAAGTCTCTCACGACATATAGATATTAGGATTGTTTATTTAGTGATAATTCATGAGCACATTAGCTAGGACATGAGCATATAGATGTCATTTAAGCTAAAGTCATGCCATATTTTTTAAAATTTTCACTAAGTAACCTATGAAATTGAAAATTCCTCTAGTGTGACGAGACAAAGAATTAGGGTACTTTCAAACAGTCTGTGTGCTTGGTTTGTCTAAAATTTGACTTTGACAGATCTCTGTAGTCTTAGGTAGATTGAGATTCTGAAGACTGAGAAAGTGAGGAGTGGAAACCAAACCACAAGCGGAGAGAACTTCCCACAGATTCTCAAAATAATCAAATATGTTTTGAACATTGCTTAGGAATGACTATAGGAGGGAAATGAAGTAGGCCATCGTTGTTCGAGTCATAGCCTAAAGGCCGGTCCTAGCATTTATAATCCTTGTAGCCAATTTTGAGCCTTATAGCATATTTTCTTGTTATGAACCTAAACATTATATATAGAAACACTCGATCCTTTTATGAATATCTCAGTTAAACCTATTTGTGTCCACTCATGGTTGTAATATTACATATTCTGATGATGCGAAAGGAGGAGGGGATGCGAACATTGAAATATGTATATGTTCAGTTATGCTTTACATTCAAAAAAAAAGAGTTATTTTCACAGTATTTCAGTATTATCAATGGTAGCTGAACGTTTGACTTTTGTATGAGTATACATATGAGTATAATTTGGAGTGCATATATTGAAATAAGTTTGGGGGAGCTATGAAGACCGGTATGTGATTATATTGATGTCTTCCCTGATGAGTTACCTGGACTTCTGCCACACAGGCAAATTGAGTTTAAGATTGAGCTGCATCCTTGTACAAATCCCATAGCTATTCCACCATACAAAATGGCACCTGTGGGGCTGATAAAGCTGAAGACACAGTTAGACGAGCTTTTGGCGAAAGGTTTTATTAGATAGAGTGAGTCGCCCTGGGGAGCTTCAGTCTTATTTGTTAAAAAGAAATATGGATCCATGCGTTTGTGTATCGACTATCGAAAGCTGAATCATGTTACCATCAAGAACAAGTATCCGTTACCAAGGATCGATGACCTCTTTGATCAGCTGAGGGGGGCACAGTACTTTTCTAAGATCGATCTGAGGTCGGGTTACCATTAGTTGAGAATTCGAGAGTCGGATATACAGAAGACGGCCTTTAGGACGAGGTATGGTCACTTTGAGTTTACAGTGATGCCTTTTGGGTTGACCAATGCTGCGGCCGCATTCATGGATCTCATGAACAGAGTCTTCAGCCAGTTTTTAGATTAGTTTGTCGTAGTTTTTGTGGATGACATTCAGATATTTTCTCGTACAGATGCTAAACACGAGCAACACTTGCATATAGTCTTGGAGATCATGAGAAAAAACCAGTTATATGCCAAATTTAGCAAGTGCGAGTTCTGGATGAAGGAAGCCAAGTTTCTTGGCCATATAGTCTTTGCTGAGGGGATATCAGTGGACCAAGAGAAAGTGCAGGTAGTATCTAACTGGAAGCAACCCACCACAGTTACAGAGATCAGAAGTTTTCTTGGGTTAGCTGGGTACTACCGTAGGTTTACTAGGGATTTCTCTAAGTTAGCGGGTCCAATGATGAAGTTGACAAGGAAAGGAGAAAAGTTCATTTGGAATGACAAGTGTGAGGAGTCATTTCAGGAATTGAAGAGACAGTTAACTTCGGCACCAGTTTGGATTACACCTACCCATGGTGTAAAGTACACCCTGTGCACATATGCATTACTCAGTGGGTTGGGTGTAGTCCTGATGCAGGAAGGACAAGTAATGGCTAATGCTTCATGGCAGCTGAAGCCACATGAGCAGAATTACCCCACACACAATCTGGAGCTTGCAGCGATCATGTTTGTACTTAAGATTTGGAGGCATTATCTTTATGGTGAGAACTTTGATTTATATTCAGACCATAAGAGCCTCAAGTACATCTATACTCAGAAGGAACTGAATCTTCGCCAGAGGAGATGGCTAGAGTTCCTGAATGATTATGACTTTCAACTACACTATCATCCAGGCAAGGTGAATGTGGTGGCTGATGCGCTTAGCAGAAAATCTAGCCGTAAGGATGAGGAGATTGCACAGATGTATCAGTTGATTAGTCAATACGATCTGAGTATAGATACAGATGAGAAACAGGCCTATTTGTATGCAATGACTTGCCAACCAGATATTTTACGCCAGATCAGGGAGGAGCAAAGTACTGATAAATGGATTTCAGATCTAATTGAGGGCGTCAAACAGGGCAAGCATACAGACTTTCGGCTTGATTCAGATGGTGCATTGAGATTGAGGGATAGATTCTGTGTATCTAGCTCTGGACAAGCGAAAGGTACCCTACTAGATGAGGTACAGCAGACTAGATACACTATGCATCCAGGTGGGGATAAAATGTATTAGAATTTGAAGAAAACCTTCTGGTGGAGAGGGATGAAGCGAGACATTTCTCAATACGTCTTCCGATGTCTGAATTGTCAGCAAGTGAAGGCTGAACACAAGAAGCCATTAGGATTGTTACAGCCACTTCCAATATCAGAATGGAAGTGGGACCGTATTGCGATGGACTTCGTCAGCGGCCTGCCGAGAAGTCTAAGAGGGGAAGACATTCTATGGGTCATCGTGGATCGGTTGACGAAGGTAGCACACTTCCTACCTATTTGATCTACTAATACAGTGAGTAGACTAGGTGAGCTATATGTTTGAGAGATAGTGAGACTGCATGGGATTCCCAAAACTATAGTGTCAGATAGAGATGCTAGATTTATGTCTCAGCTCTGGCAAAGCTTAAAGAAGGAACTGGGAAGCAGACTTACCATGAGCACGACATTTCACCCACAGACAGATGGATAGTCAGAGATGGTCATTCAGATACTTGAGGATATGCTTAGGGCATGTGCCATGGACTTCAGAGGTAATTCGAGCAAGCATCTATCGTTACCTAAGTTTGCATATAATAATAATAGTTATCAAGCGAGCATTGGGATGGCTCCATACGAGGCACTCTATGACAGACCCTGTAGATCACCATCTTGTTGGGCAGATTTTGAAGACCAAGTACTTACTGGACCCGAGTTGATTGACGAAATGAGCTTGCAAGTGAAGCAAATCCAGAAGAGGCCAACTATGGCACAGAGCAGACAGAAGAGTTATGCTGACAGAAAGAGGAAACACTTTGAGTTCCAGCCAGGTGATTGAGTATTCTTAAGAGTTAGTCCATAGAAAGGGATTCGAAGGTTTGGAGTGAAGGGGAAGCTAGCACCACGGTACATTGGTCCGTTTGAGATCATTAGATGGATGGGTGCACGCGCTTATGAGATGGATTTGCCGAACAAATTGTCCTCAATACATAATGTGTTCCATGTTTCAATGCTTCGGAAGTATGAGCTAGATCCTTCTCATGTTATCCACTGGGAGGATATCGTACTTCGAGATGATGCTATTTACAATGAGCCGACTGTCAAAATTCTTGATCGTAAGGTGCAGAGTCTCAGGACCAAGGACATACCCCTAGTCAAAGTCCTGTGGAGTCATCATAATCTGGAGGAGGCGACCTGGGAGTTAGAGAGTGAGATGCAAAAGAAGTACCCAGATCTCTTCGCCAGGCCTGAGTGATTGGACACATTATACAGGTACTTTCTATTTAAATTTCAAGGACGAAATTTCTTTTAAGGGGGATAGATTGTAATACCCCAAGGTTTTCAAACGCACACAACTCGAAAATAAATTTTTAAAAATTATGAAATAAATATAAAAATGTGTGAAAACATGTTTTCAATGACTATTATATAATATGGTATGAAAATAAAATAAATCAGGATGTTTTGATAATGGGAAAGACATTGAAAAACACTGAAAAAACAGGATTTCACACTGATGATCATGGTCATTAAAGGTCGACCGCGGTCCTCAGTGCAAATTTTGGGGAAAAACTTAGGTCACAATAGTGACCGCAGTCTGTAAAGTGCCGACCGTGGTCATTGCATGAAATTTAAACAGTTTCAAGCTCGTGATTCGTCATTTCACGCATAGAACTTCCCGAATCGTTTTAGAGTTTCAGAGAGTTGATTCAAGGAGGAGCTAAAGGTCTAAGGTAGGAATCTGAACCTCTTAATCATTTAAGTTTCAACTCTATCGATTCATTTAGATTCTGTATCAAAAACTAGGGTTTTGAGGGTTTTGATGAAATAAAATGATCTGAAACCCTATGAGCTCGGATCTTTCTTCTAAACTGATAGTTTATCGATTTAGAACTGAATTCTGGAAGTTTTAACTATTAAATTGCAGTTTTAGACAGATCCAGAGGAAATTTGCCTATCTGGAGGATTTCTGAAAGTGCAAATCTCTTGATAGGTAATAAAACCCAACCTATTCCTCTTTTGAAGTTGTAGTCAGTTTTAAATGTGTTATATTCTTAGTTTGGAACGCGTTGACTATAAGTTTGCATTTTTGTGAGGAAAAATGGAAATTTGGGATTTTCTATACTATTGTTGAAGGAGGATTTTTGGTGATTTGGACTGAATGAAGAGGTTTAATCATTTCAGACGGTGGATTACGAGCGTGATCCTCGTGAGTAGGCGCAAGAGTCGTTCGTTGTTATCAGGTGGCCAGGATTCTCTTGCTCACTAGTATTATGTAGGCTTGAAGTTCAATGCATGATGTTTGAGTAGCCTAGGATGTTAGATGCATGCTAGGGTGTGTAAAATGCTTGGATCCTTTGAGTGATGATTAAGCATAATGTCTGGCTATATGCTTTCAGTATTTGCTTGAATATGCAGCATAATGTCTGGTTATTTATGTCATTTGCTACCTTATTTACATACCTTGATTGATGATTGGGTATGGAATGAAATCTATTGAACCTAAAGAATATTAAATTAAGATTTAATAAATCAACGTACCGGGGCGATGGTGGCATCTATCGACGACTCGTGGATGTGGCTAGCTTTGCTGCACGACATCTTCCATCCATCATTGGTGTTCTTAATGAAGCCTCCTACGAGGGCTGAGAGTTTCCTTAGACGGGTGAGCATTGGCTGTACACCATTGCGCCTATTCTTGGACGACGTGACAGGTCGTGAACGATATCAGAGCTCGAGACGGTACCGGCTATGATCGATTTCTTGTTACCGAGGGACACTGGGAGTATAGCTCTTTCGATCTTAGGATATAACAAAACAAATAACTGTTTGAAACGATTAATGTACTGAAAGTGTGTGTATGTTTTGGTTTTCTGGTTTATATAATGCTAGTGATGTGCAGAGATGATCCACTCGGCTCTCAAGCTCACCCCATTTTCTTTTACAGGTACTCGCAGAGGTGAAGTATCCTAGTTGACCGTTGATTCAGGGTTTGTTTGGTGATCCCACTGGGAGGTCATTGTTGGACTTGTATTTTGTTTTTGTTTAAATTTTCAGAGATTATGTATATATTTTGAACAGGCCTTGTGGCCAAATATTTCTTTTGGAACTATTGTACATTTTCATATGTTGTTGGGACTTTTGGCTCTGTGAGCCTAATTTTGATCATAGTTTTGAGATGATTTTGGAAATGTTGCCTTCAGAGGTTAATATCATGTGTATGTTTAGTTTTATTTAAACCCTGTCATATGGGTTAGTGGTTTTGATTGTTTTCGCTGCAGAAATTTGTTTTCCAATATGAATATTTATTGTGAAAATCCTGTGAAGTGTTTGAAACTATTTTTCTGAGTTATGACATTCGTCGATAGACTTAGTAGGATGTTTATCAAGATCGACATGTTTTTCTCAATTGAAGAAATTGAGAACGGTTTTAGTGAGTTGAAAAGACGTTGACAACCCTAGGTTCCCAGCGGATCAGACCCACGGAGAAGAGCAATGTCCAGCATGCACAACAGATAAGCTGAAGGGAACGCTCGTCTATGTGCTAGGCCCCACGTGACGCATACAGGAGGACTTGGGTTCCGGTGCGGGGGCTCGGGGTGTCACAACCACCTTTTTACTAAAAAGGGATCGGTCACGCTTTAAGCGTACTTAGGTTTCAATTTTTTGGAAGACATTCAACAATTCCTGTTGTTCCTTGTTATAAATGACTGATCTACTCCATGGCACCGTATCTATAGGCTTATCTATCTGATGAGTTTGAAGTTGTAGCTGCATCTGATGTTCTAGTTGCTCTGGTGATTGTACTTATGTTTAAGTAGGCACCGACAACTGTGGTAATGCCAATGACTGCAGAGTCTACACCACTTGTTCCACATGTCCTAGAGTAATCTCCAATCTCACTCTCTGAGAAATCTTTGCTATTAATTCCATAATTACCAAAGTCTCTCAGGTCATTGCCACCCAGTACCGGCTCATCTCTTGCCTCTTAACATGAACAATAAGTCAAGAATCTGACTCAGTATTCCATGATCCATTCATGTTAAGTTGAAGAACAAAGTTTATTCCATAGGTATACCAATATGTTTTATGTTTTCTTCTGGTTTTGTACCTATCCTATTTACCACTACTTCCTATAAGCCCATGTCCTTTTGCGTTTCTCGTGCTAGGGTGACTCTAGGTACATAGTCTCTAACTTCTCGATTTATCTCAGTTGTCTAGGGTTTTATGCTTCTAAGTCGGCGACATTTCATCTATTTCTGGGTACAAGACTTTGGGTTATAACACTTAGATGATCAAACTGCATGCATAACAGACAATCATTCAACAATCAAGCAAACAACAGACGCTAGCATAATGCAATCCCGAAGCTTCCATCCGTGCTTCCATGTCCGTGTGCCCCATCCCACACTCGCCCTTTCACATAGACTTCCACCCAAAATTACATTACACCCAAATAATGGCGCAAACGTCTCGATATCTATGACTGCAACTATCTCACCATTTTTAACTGGGCCCTTGGCTAAAAATAACATGACAGTACACCCACAGACATTTCTAAGGCCGACACAAGACCCACCATACTGCACCGCCCCATCCCAGTACAATACAGTGCGTATGAGTTCAACCAAAGAAATCGATCACTCAGCAAACATGGTCCGTCATTTTTCGAATTCAGGATTCCTCCGTACCCCCAAATCCCTATGCACCCCATCGTACATAGAGACCAGAGATACAGGCTCCTCCCAAACTCAAGTCCTGACCAAACAAGCGTGCATTCAAACACGTTATCAGTCTCTAACCTATGTCCTAAAAGCTTTTAATTTACTTATGATCCACTGCACTCTCAAGACAACACCCGGTCTCTACCTAGACCTATTGTCACATTACTTTACTTGGCATGATATTCTTAAGTAGGATTGCCAAGTTTGACTCCATAAAAAATCTATATGACACCATCGCCTCGAATCACACCTGCGACTGTAACTCAAGCACATTGGCATCACCCTAGTCTTTTCCCAGACTTCTAGCCACCTGATATTAAGTTCTATCTAGTTTTATACAATTGTTTCATGTGATACCATCCATTTCGAATACTGTCACCATGGGTCCATTTTGAATGATAATGAAACCTTCTAGGGACCTCTAATCAACATAAAGGTAATCCCTCGGGTACGTACTTTCGCAGAAGAAGATCTAACCAGATCAGCCCTTCAGGGACCTTTACCCTGAAAGCAGGTCGGCTACTAGTAATCATTATCCCTTCTTGGGTCGCATCAATAACAGTATTCCATCCTGTTGGCATCACTTACTTTTCTCTAGACTTCTACCCATATTACCCTTTTTGAAAATCATACTCAAGAAAATTCATTTTACAATGAAAGCAAATCTGATAAAATTCATTTTCAGTGAAAATCATATGCAGTGAACTCAAATCTAGCCCAGTGTATCATAATACTGAGCTCTGATACCATATTTGTAACACCTCAATTTTCA
>JAJIYU010019404.1:0-10821 GCA_030144865.1 Tinospora cordifolia | reverse complement strand
CTAGATCGCCACTTCACCAGCAAACAATACATTTTCAGTTCCATTCTTATAATTAATGTACAAGATAAATTCCGCATCAAACAAGCTATTGGCGCGGAAAACTTCATGGATGATCCTCGAAAAAGGCAATCCAGGAAAAAATTGGAAACTAACCACACTTGACGACCACAAAATTGAACAACTAATACAAGCAGAAAGTTTAAAAAAAAAAAACGAGAACAAAAATTAAATTCAGTATTGAGGCGTTGAGACAATCTCGAAAGAACAATAACATCAAGATTAATCTAAATAAAAACAAACGAGAAACAAGTAAATAAATAAAACGTCTCGGAATCATACCTGCATGTTGTATTTGTCGAGATCGAGAGGAGTGACGGCCGTATGAGTAAGACCGCAGCTAAGAATTCCACCAGCCTTACAAGCGGCATAGAAAGCAGGAGAATGCATCTTGATCTTGCCTGACTTTGGAGCTCCATACGGCGATGAAGACGACGTAAAGCTAGTGTTTCTATTCATAATGTTCCCCAAATCTAGGGATTTATGAGGAAATATTAAGGTTTATTTCATAAATCGCAGCATTGAATATTCAGAGAGCGGAGGTTCCTTCTATCTCATGCAATTTTTTGTAACGATTAACGGCATACATCACGAACAGTTTGTAAATATATAAATTACGATATGTTTTAAAAGTTATAATATGTACTACCGTGGTCCCTTATTTTTTAATTAACAATGGCTTAGCTAATAAGCTATTGTAAATATACAAGTTACAACATGTCGAGACATGTCATGTTATATACTATTATAATTAATCAACAACAGCTTAGTCAAGAAAGTTGTTGTAAATATATAACTTACAGCATGTCTTAAAATGCCTTTATATAGATTACTGTGGTCCTACATTTTTTTAATCAACAATGACTTAGCCTGTATGTCGTCATAAATATACAAATTACGATATATTTCGACATGCTGCAATATGTATTATTATAGTTAATCAACGACTTAGCAGACAAGTCGTTATAAATATATAAATTACGACATGTCTCAACATGTCATGTTATATTTTACTGTCGTCCTACATTTTTTTTTAAATCAACAATGGCTTAGTCAATAAGCTATTGTAAATATACAAATTAAGGCATGTCTCAACATGTCGTAATATGTACTACTAAGGTTAATCAACAACGGCTTAGCCGAAAAATAGTTATAAATGTACAAATTATGACATGTCTCAACATGTTGTGATATGTTCTATTGTAGTCCCACATTTTTTTTAAAATCAACAACGGCTTAACTAACAAGCTATTGTAAATATACAAATTATGGCATGTGCCTTGATATGTACCTTGATATGTACTACTGTAGTTAATCAACAACGGCTTAGACGACAAGCTATTGTAAATATATAAATTGCGGCATATCTTAACATGCAGTAATATGTACTACTATAGTCTCGCATTTTTTAAATAAAAAACGACTTAGCTGATAAGCCGTTGTAAAAATCACAGCATGTCTCAACATGTCATGATATGTACTATTGTAGTCCCACATTTTTTTAAATCAACAATAGCTTAGCCAATGAGTCATTGTAAATATATAAAGTATGACATGTCTTTACATGTCGTGATATATACTATTGTAGTCTCACATTTTTTTTTATCAGCAACGGCTCGGACGACAAGTCGTTGTAAATATACAAATTACGATATGTCTTAACATGGCGTAATTTATACTATTGTGGTCCCATATTTTTTTAATCAATAATAGCTTAGCCGATAAGTCATCGTAAATATGTAAATTATGGTATGTCTCCACATGCTAAACTCCTTTAATGAAATAGTTTACATACCATAAAATCTTATTTTAATACACTTAAAATAAGATTTTTTAACAATAGCTTAGCCGATAAGTCATCGTAAATATGCAAATTGTGGAATGTCTCCACGTGCTAAACTCCTTTAACGAAATAGTTTACATACCATAAACTCTTATTTTAAGTGTAATTTATACACTTAAAATAAGATTTTTTTCTTGTAGCGTCAATCTTATCGATTTCTATCTTGATATCTCAATCTGTCACTCAATTTCTACCTCTTGCTAATCTCTTTCTCTATCTTTGTAGATCTCTCCCACTTTAGATTACCATCACCACTACCAGCAAAGCTAAGCACTGGTCAAATAACTTCCTCTGAAAAAATAGGTAGACCTCAATAAAAGGGTAATAAGTATATATATATATATATATATATATAATAAAATTGTAAAAATCTCATAATAAGTAAATAAAATCCTCACAACAACAAAAGAATAAGATGTTATAACACTTCTATTTACATAATGAACACGGGCACTATATAAATATGTAAAACAAATTTCATGATAATAACATAATATGACGCCACATAATGAACTTAAATCATTTTTTATAATGTTAACGGATACGGAAAATGTAAAAATAGGTCAATGCAATCTCAAAGTGTTGTTGTCCAACTTAAACATGATATGAGTCCCTAATAATCAAGAAGTTTGGTGAGAAATTAGATGGCTATATACACATAAGACTTGAAAAGTTGGTGCAATCATTTTGATATTATTTTTTTCCACATCAAAAACAAGGGAAAGCTTCCTTAACTATTAAAAAAGAAAAAAAAGAAGGCATACTACATAATGAAAGATGGCCTGCTGCCTTATTTAAAATAAGCCAAATGGTCCCTTTTTAAGGTCCAACACAAGTCAACACCAGCTAATTTATCATTGATCTAATTGGATTATCATTACCAAAGCCTATTGAACTCAAATATTATTATTATAAATAAAAAAGAAACGAAGCAGAATTATCTCTGCTGTCAGATGGGGATTCAAAGAAGTACCAACCACAAAAACAAAACAAAACAAAAAAGAAGTGAAATTTTTTTTTGCAGATATAATTTTTCATTAGAGTGTGAACAAAAAGGAAGAAGAGGAAGAAGTGAAGATTTTTTTTTAATATATATTTTTTTCATTGGAGTGTGCTTTTAATTGTTTCGGTGGTTTTATTTTATTTTATTTAGTTTGAGTGAGGAGAATAACTTGAGTTAATTATATAACATTGTATTATTTCAATTAATAACGCTTATTATTTCGGTGGTTTCTTTTGAATTTTTAGTATTTATTTTACTATTTGATATTTAGTATGTAATCTAATCGGCACTTATTATGAAAAAAATAAAGAATTAAGTTGTAGAAAAATATGATTCTACAACTGTTTGATACTGTCAATAACAATAAAACTGTTGTCAAAAGTTAAACTATTTAGAATACATATATTAGGCTATTATTGCCCTTAACTTTTTACTGCAAGGGCCATGACAATGTTTTTTACTACTCAAAACCATGGTAAATGTACTTATCTTTCAACGGCCCTCAAAAATATTTTCTGTACTAGTGACTTTCTCTTAGTACGGTAATAAGTAATGACCAATCACTGTTCGGGCAGTTAGTCGCCTCTCTGCCTTAGGACGAAAATTAGAATTTTTATAAACTTATAAGTGACATTTGTATTGTATTGCATGTAAATGTATACATACATACATATATATATATATAGATCTACCTTCTATTTTATTCTATTCTTGAAAATTCTATCTTACTCTATTCTTTAAAATTCTTTTTGTTTTCTTTTCTTGAAAAATTTTGAAGAATAGAATAAGATAGAAGGTATATATATATAAAATGTCAGTGTTGTAGTTGCAACACTGAGAGCCCTTGGATATTGCGTCATACTTTCTTTCTTTTTTTTTTTTTTTTTTTTTTTCTTGGAAGAAAAAGAGAAAGAAGTTTTTAAGGTAAAAGGTAGGAGTAACTGCTAATTGAAAATTTGAAAGAAAAGTGGTAGGTCTGTTATTTCTCTTTAGAAGAGCACATGATTGTTGATGGCAAGGGGACAGGAGGCTGAAACGTGGAACCAAACATTGTACATTTAAAGAATACAACACTGAAGGAAATATATATATATATATATATAAAATAAATTTAACAAATATTACACATCAGTATTAAAAAAAGACATTGTATATATGGAAATTATATTTAAAAATTTTAAATAAATACTATTTATAAATAAATTTCTTTAAAAATTTAAATAGATTTAAAAAAAATTTAAACAAAATTTCTTTTAAAAAATTATTTTGAATACATAATTTAGATAATTATATATAATTTTTTTAAGTATGAGTAGTTTAAATAATATGTATTATAAAAATATATTTTATAAATTATATATTATAAATAATTTAAATAACAAATTAATGCAATTGTCAGTTTTATAAACGACACTTTAATAAAAATTATATTATTAAAAGAAATAGTATATTACATAAAAATTTTAAAAAGTTGATAATATTATAAAATATTAAACTCTTATATAATTTAATTATTAAAAATGTCCTTAGATGGTCAAATGTGGAGGAGGAAGCTTCCAACAAAGTAAAATCATTAAATGGGGGTGTTTGTTACGGATTAAAAAATGCAGTATAGCTTCCTTAATCACTTAGGAGCTAAATTTTGATATTTGTTAAAATAACTTATGCTATCTAATTATTAAAATAATTACTTTTGAATAATCAGTTATAGAACAACTTTTTGTCACTTCACTTGTTCTGATTATGTCAAAATGTTCTATTTTGACCATAATAAAAATATTTTAATTTTTAAAATAAGGTTAAATTTATCAACTTATTATATAATCACTTATTTTAAGTTATAATAAACAGTACTATTATTTTCAGATATATTTTTTATAAGTTATAATAAACATTATTCAAATTATTTTGTACAATTAGAATAATCACCATTTTAACAATTATTTTTTATAATTAATTTTCTTAAAATATAATTTTAAACAAATAAGACCAATGATAAAATGACACAAACATTAATCTAGAACCATTCCCCACAACCATTTGACACCAAATGCTAAAATTTTGGACTTGCCCTGTGTGCTACTTCTTACATGGTTGCTGACGTCGTGCAGTTGGGAACCAAGCCAAAATGCAAATCTGAAAACGTCTCTACATTTATTTATTCGTTCGTGTGTCCATAACATCCCCGTGAATCCAGACACAAATTCCTTCGTCTTCCCATCACTACACTACTGACTCAGATCTCCATGGCTCCTCAACCCCACTTCATTCTAGTTCCATTCATGGCTCAAGGCCACATGATCCCCATGATAGACGTGGCCAAGCTCCTTTCCCACCGTGGCGTTATCATCACTATAATCTCTACCCATCAGAACTTCCTCAGGTGCAAATCAGTCCTTGATCGAGCCATACAATCTGGCCTCCCAATTCGCCTCCTCAACCTCAAGTTCCCATCCCAAGAAGTAGGTTTACCACAAGGATGCGAAACCTTTGACGCCGTACCTTCACTAGAAATGCTTCCAAATTTCTTTGCCGGAGCTGAAATGCTTAAACAACCACTAGAAAAATCGGTCGCGGAGATGCAACCCAGGCCGAGTTGCATAATTTCGGACGTCTTCTTCGCGTGGACGGCCCCAGTTGCCACCAAATTCCAAATACCCCGAGTTTTGTTCCATGGAACGTCTTGCTTCTCTCTTCTCTGCATCTATAATATATATCATTCCAAGTTTCACGAGAGCATTGATTCTGATTCTGAGCCATTTCTGATCCCTAACTTGCCTGATGAAATTCAGATTACCAAATCCAGGTTGCCCGGAGGTTTCCAAATATCTCAAGATGAAGTTACTGCGCGCTATCTCCGGGAGCGGATGGGAGAAAGTGAGAAACTTGCGTATGGAGTGGTGATAAATAGCTTTGATGAGTTAGAGCCCAGGTACGCTAAGTTGTACAAGGAGGCTAAAAACAATAAAACATGGTGTATTGGGCCCGTTTCGTTATGTAACAAAGAGGAATTAGATGTAGTTCAGAGAGGTAACGAGGCTTCAATTGACAAGAACCAGTGTTTAAAATGGTTGGACTCTAAGGAGCCCAACTCTGTGATATATGCGTGTCTAGGTAGCGTATCTAGGGTGCCATCCCAGCAATTGATAGAAATTGGGCTTGCCCTTGAAGCATCAGACCATCCATTTATATGGGTGGTCAAGAATCAAGAACTAGAGAATTGGATATCTGAAGAAAAATTTGAGGAAAGAATGGAAGGCAGGGGATTGGTGGTAAAGGGTTGGGCGCCACAAGTGATGATTCTTTCACACCCGGCAGTTGGGGGGTTTTTAACACAT
Organism: Tinospora cordifolia; assembly: GCA_030144865.1. Taxonomy (NCBI): domain Eukaryota; kingdom Viridiplantae; phylum Streptophyta; class Magnoliopsida; order Ranunculales; family Menispermaceae; genus Tinospora; species Tinospora cordifolia. Next base: position 4,580 of record JAJIYU010019404.1, on the reverse strand, counting down.
TGTGGGTGGAACTCAACACTGGAAGGGCTATGTGCAGGGGTTGGCATGTTAACTTGGCCTATGTTTGCAGAGCAATTTCTGAATGAGAAGCTGATTGTGCAAGTTTTGAAGGTTGGGTACAGGGTGGGTGCGGATGTGAGCAGTGGCTGGGGAGAAAATGTAGGAGTGGTGATGAAGAAGGAAGAGATAGAGGTGGGTGTGAGGAGATTGATGGATATGAGTGACGAAGAAGGAGAAGAGATAAGAAGAAGAGCAAGAGAAATTGGGAAGAAGGCAAGGAAGGCAGTAGAAGAAGGTGGTTCGTCCCATTTGAATATAACACTATTCATTCAAGATATCATGAACCAAGCAATTCAGAATGGAGTCCAGGATTAATTGTTTGTCCCTAAAAGGCACTTGATATATTTTGTCAGGCAAATTAGATTACCACTAGGTTTGTTTCCCAGTTCTTAGGCTGTAGTTTATGTTGAAAGATTTAATTAGCAAGAATTGCAATTGCTTGCCTTTTGCAATGATGGACACTTGATTATTTGTGTTACACACTTCATGTTGTGTTGATCTGCATCAATTTGTTTTGTTTTGTTTTTTTTTAATTTATCTGTAATTAGTGCTGCTAATGAATTAAAAATTTCCAATCTTTATGTCATATCAAAGCAATGGAGACTAATTTGAAACGTGAACTTATTATAACATTATAATTGAATCTGTCCAAGTACTATCAAAATATGAAGCACGGTGTTTGTTGACAATGATTAATTTTGTTGGATTCATAACTTGAAAGGGGAGTACTCACGAAGGGATAGATATTGCCCTAATCCTAGTCCAAGGCATTGTCCTTCTACCTAAGAAGTAACAGTCTTGCATACAAAAAAAAAATAGAGAGAGAGAGAGAATTCAGCCTACTAACACATGGCATAATTATCTTTAAGGTATGTTCCTAAACTTTATTTATTATTTATTATTTAATTCCTCTCTCTCTCTCTCCTTCACTCTTTTTTTAATAATTAATATTAAAATTTATTTTTATGAATTTCATTTGAGGCAATTTAACAATATTTAAATATAATATCAAAAAAAGTACATCAAAAAAATATGTTAGTCAATCAGAAAAAGGCACCTAATGAGACAGATACAACAAAATAAAAATAAAAAGGAACTTTTGTAACACCAATAGACATTAAATGAAAAAAAAAAAAAAAAAAAAGATTTGAGTAGATGTATACTTCACTTTTATTAGAAACATTGTGGCATGTGAAGTTTAGTGCTCATAGTGTAATTTGTTCTATCCACGACAAGACAAAGACAAAGCAATGGATACTAATCGCCATCCAGTGCTACACGTAACATATAACGTCAAAACAACTAGTAATACAAGCTTGCAAGAGTTAACTTGTAGCAATCAAGGACCTACGTCAAACTCCTCTGAAGTTATGGAAGTCAAGAAACAATATCTGGCATTGAGTGTGCTCTAAGCTTAAAGCTCATTGTCTTACATGCGTAAACACAATTTTAAGTCACCCATATAGCTCATATTTTAAACCAACTTACTTGAAACACCCCTCTCAGGTTCTTGTAAATTTGGTTGGTTTACTTCTTGAAATTGTTTTAAAACTACATTTTATTTATAATTTAACCTTGCAAATGAATACATGTGATTAGAGTAAATTTTACAACATCAATTGAAAATCATTGGAAACCTAGAAGGGAAAGGTCGTTACATTATCATTTTTTTTATCTTAGTCTTATCTCATTCTTTCTTCCTTTGAGTCATTTTAGTTCATTTTTGAAAATCATTTGGGTCACATTGTGTTTATGAAATTTCAAATCATTGTTCAACCATAGTTTCAAATTCGAATATCATCAGTTCCTTAAAAATATAGTATTTTGACTATATATTATTATCAACAATTAAGTGATTCCCCTATAAATGGGCCCTATCAAGTTCCTCACCCTTTCTATTAGGGTGTGCAAAAGAATGTCCACATAAAGATTTGTGATTAATACAATTCTCATTACTCAAAAACAAACTCAACTATGAACATTATCTTGCATCGTTTACTTGCATCTAAAAAGTAAGGAGGGAATGAGCTCTATAAACCCAATAAATCGTTCTAATTCACAGTTAATCTAATATCATAACAAGCACATCATACATGTAAACACTTTCAAACATTAGCAATATAATCGTGCAATCGTTCTCCAGTCAGTCAAGGTAGGGTAGGCATCCCTACAGTGATTCTCGTACGTCTAGCCAAGTGAATCTCAAAGGAACATTATTAGCATTGAGGTTATGCATTCATATGTCCATTTGTCTGGGGACTAGGAAGATATGTGAGGCACAATCGAAATCTCTTAAATGTAATTATACACCTTTCTCTTACTCAAAACATTAATGCAAGAATCATTGTCGACGGCTCATTGACCAATTGACTCCTCTAAGTCTATTTTTTATCTTTTTTATCCATTATTTTATGTTGGTCATTCATACATTCATGCACAATATCTCATTCAAGAGTCATAAATATACATTTCATATGAATTCATTCTAGACATAGATCATTGCTATCATTACATGCATTTCAAGCAAAGCATCATGTTCTTATATATAACGCATGCCTCATGTAATCATGTACTTGTATTTTATGTATCAACAATATTATCATGTAACATTGATATTTACATATGTCCTACAACTATCATGGTCTCATGTGCATTTCATTTCATATCATTCACACACCAACACTTCATGTTTCATTTTTCAAGTTCACATAGACTCGCTTATCAAATGGGAGTCATTAATGTAGTCTAGACATCCATCTAGGTCATTTCATATATCATATGCATACAAACATTTTTGCACAACATGCGTCCTTTAGCCTTCACACGACAATTTGCCTATGTGGACAATTATATTTAGTATATGGCTTAAAATTCCAATTTTACCCTATTTTTGGGTCAAAGTCACCCCATCGAACCAATGGTCTAAGGTCTCAAAGGTTGTTCAAGGCTATGTGGGCAAAAGTGTTGAAAATGAAGCATTCCTCTTTGACTACTGTGATAATGCCAAGCACTATCATGGTAGTCTATGTTTCTACAAATATATAATCTTTTTGTTTTGGTTACCCTGGTACATGACCACTGTAGATGATGACTATGGCACATAACCATGGTGATTTGCATCCTTGTGATTGTGCATTGTAAATCTAGTTGGTCATTTTGTAGGCTTCAGATCTCTGACTTGTATGATTCTTAGGTCAAGTGTATCCTTCACTTGACGAGGAATCTAATGGTAATGGACATTTTGCTAATCTAGTCAATTTTCATATATCTGAGCACCCATCAATCTTTTAGTCCAATCAGGCAAACCCTTCCTTAGTTTATTGATTTCGCTTGTTGCAATCACATAAGTTCTGATGTTTCTATAATTTTGCCTCATAACCATACTCCACCCATTTCTATTATCTATAATGTTGATAGATCAAGTATGTGCATTAGTCATATGAAAAATGTATCCACACTCAATCTTTCCTAGCCTAACACACTTGTTGCACCAAAGTTATCAATAAATCTTTTCTCAATTAGTGAACTTGATGATAATGGTTTTACCTTTAACCTATTCTGATAAGGTATGTAATGTACAAGATTGAATGATGAAACAACTAGTTGGATCCAAATACAAAGTTGGTCTTGTTTAGCTTACTTTTCTGCAATTCCCCAACCTCAACCTTTCTATTGTTGCATATGTTTCCACATCTAATTTCGAACATTTTCACTCAGAACATAGATCTCTATCTTGCATTAAGTCTTTAGTTGCTACTAGTTGTTCATGGCAAGTTAATTTTGATAATTTTAATTTCATTTATTTTCAACTCAACAAAATGGTCGTGTTAAACAAAAATATTAACACATTTTGGAAATTGTTTGATCCCTTCTACATTTGCTCATTTACTGGAGCTTTTTTGTAAATAAGTTGCACTTACCACCATCAATACCATTAATTGAGTACCATTTTCAATTATATTTGATCACACTCCCTATGAGGCTTTATATAGGAAAACATACAATTATTCAGTATTAAAAGTATGTAGTTGTGCTTGTTTTGTTTTGCTCTCTTCACATAAGCACTCTAAGTTTGAACCTCACTCATGTCTTTGTTATTTCTTTGGTTATGGTATCGAACGTAATGATTATCACTGTTATAATCCTACTGCTTAAAAATTATATATTTTTAGGCATGTGCAATTTTGAAATCATCAAGGATTTACTTCTCTTTCATCATTGTCCTTATAATCTCTTCGTTGCTCCATTCTTCTTGTTGATCCACTCTTAAATCTCTTTCTTGACTCTCATGTAGGTGAAACAAGCTCAATAGACCCCACTTTAATAAATGAAACTATTTTGAAAGTGTCATCAACTGATATAATAATCACATCTACATCTATAGAGTTGTAATACCATGAAAAAAAATATCATAATAAATTTTAATAAAAATAAATAAATAACAACAACAACAACAACAACAATCATAATAATAATAATAATAATAATAATAATAATAATAATAATAATAATAATAATAA
>JAJIYU010019403.1:0-10818 GCA_030144865.1 Tinospora cordifolia | reverse complement strand
TTACATCCTAAAGAACACAAAGAGATTTGTTCTAGCACCCTACTATCATAGTATAATTGCATGGAAACAAGATACATCCATAAGAGTTTAAGGTGAAGTCTTTATACCTTTCTGGAACCTCTATTATAGAGTTTATGATGCCTCTAGTTCCAGTCCGAAAGGGTGCTTTGAGGTGTCCCAAATGTAGCCCCTATTCTGGCCCCAAACTGTTTCTATTGGCATTGTCGTAACAGTATGTTTAACAGTCAGTAACAGTGGCTTATACCACACATTAAACGTTTTATTTTCTGATTTCTACCACTTGGACACTTAAATATTCATAATAAGGAGTAGAATGACAGACTTTTACCTTAGGGACGTGCTTAAAGTAGCTCAAGAACAAGTTGTCCCAAGATTGCTCCAACTGTCTCTGTTTCACAGTGGGTGAGTAACCAACTTCAAGTGTTTTAAAGTCGTGCATAAGATCTTATTTTTCATTATCTAATCCTTGAAGATCAAAGTACATACTAAGATGAGAGAAATGAACCATTTTACCTTCAAAAAGGGACTGAAAATGGCTAAGTTCCAGGGTTCTAAAGATGGCTCCAGCACACACTTTCTGAAATTTCTGGGTTGAACAGTGTGGACAACCCCTTTTCTTGGTGTTTTCTGCCTCAAACAGCTCAAGGACTGAGGAAAAAACTTGTAGGATCTTGTAGGTGGTAGTACTAGCTTCGAATCAAGCCATAATTTGCTTGATTTGGTTGAGGATTGAAGGAGATCCAAGCCAAGGAAGTCAGCCACAGAAATTTGAAAAATTTCTGGGTTTGAGCTCAAGAGGGGGTTTTGTTGCATGGGAGAGGCTTGCATGGCAAGAATGGTGACATGTGACATCTAGCTTCACATGCTGGATGCCCAGTTGACAGCCTGGATTGGCCACAAGAGAGGCCATGAAGTGATGGCCAAAACCATGGATCAAATACCACATGCTCCCATGGTTTTGGTGCTCAAAAATGGCTGAAAATTCGCTGAAATTCCGAAAAAAAATCAGAAATCCCGTGCAGAAAAGACAAACAGGGCCATTTGGACCCTTTGGGCGCGTGGGCCGGCCAGCAGGTGGGTCGGCCCACAGTTTGCGCCCTGAATTGGTGCGGGCCCCAGGCCCGTGGTCGAGCCCGGGGCGGCTCGACCCGCTTCAGCCCGCACGGGCCATTTGGCCCGTGCGCTGAAGCAGCCCATTTTTGTTTTTTTTGTTTTTTTCTTTGCTTTATTTATTTATTATTATTATTATTTCTTTTTATACTCACATATACATGTACATATATATAGGTATTATATATCAAAATTTCACAATTTGTCGTCCTCTACGATTATAAATTGTTTAATTCACCATTTTCCATCTAAATATCAACATTATACACAATTTTAACATTTATTTAATTATTTCTCCAAAAATTGAATAATTTCTCCAAAAATCATATTTTTCTTCCAAAAATTCTATTTATCATTCTAAAAATATAATAATTACTCCAAAAATTCATCAATCCATCCTATAAATTATTTTTCTGAAGAAAACACATTTTCCTAATACTTTCATGTGTTTTCTCCTTAAAATTTTATTTTCTCAAATTATTTTTATTTCCTTTAATAATTAATTCGAAATGGAGAAAAATTGGAAAAAATTTTGTATTTTCTCATTATAATTCCAGAAAATTCATTGAGTACATGAACGTCGGACCCGTCGTTCCGATGATTAAAAAAATGCGGGTCATCACAATTTTAAATTTTTTTAAAAATAAATGCAGGGGTAAAAATATAAATTATTTTTTATTTTTAAATAAATTTAAGTATTTATTTAAAGAATTGAGTATTAACTTCTTGTTCTTAATTTTTTATGCTAAAAAGTTGATTTGTTTATTTTTACTCCAAAAAAAAGTTCAATGACTCCACAATATACAGTGCTTAATAGGTAGTCTAAAAGTAAAATAATTATATTAACAGTCTTTTTTTAATAATGTTTTATGTACATATATTTAGCCTTTTTTTTTTTTTTTTGCAATATCACTAGTCTCTCTTAATGTTTTAGGAATATTGAAGACAGCATAACATATTCAAATATACACACATTTTCAAAACATGTCATGTCATCCATTTCAAAACAATAATCTCGAAAGACATCATCTTTTGTTTAGGTCTTTCACTCTTGTTGTATGAGTTTACCATGATCTGTGGTTTGGGAATTGAAAGAGTTTCTTAGACAAAAATTCTAAATAGGAGGTAGCTAAGAAAAATAGATGATGATACTAAATTTTATATAATTATATATGTTTTGTACAAACATTTTAAGTATGCAGAGGGTTTAATTTATAATAAAGATTGTAACTAAAATATATATGTGCAATGGCAATCAACAAATCTAGATCTGTAACCATATGTCCACATGTCACTTTTCTTTTTATGGATTTGAATCTTAGCATATTGGTTGTAAAGATGAACTTATGTTTTGATCTCTTAGCATCCCATCAAGTGAATTGGTGATGGTAAAACAATAAGCTTGCCATGAAGCAATGAAAATTGAGTTATAGGTAGAAACTTAGTGTGTCAAAAACCTAATCCGAATATGATACAAACTGCATAAAAAGAAATCTAAATAACACGCTCACAAATAAAATGGTCAATCTTATCACGTTTGGTACAAGCATGGAGAAGTGAGTCGCACTAATGTTTGTCACATTAAATTGGAGGGGGAAAACAAAATACGATTAATGAAAAGGTCATGAAGAATCGATTCAAGCTAAGAAGGTTCAACTGCGACATTGGTGAGACTGACTCAGCACTTTGTGAGTGAAACCAATTGTTATTTAGAAGAGGACCACAAAACCAAATTGGTGTCAAAAAAAAGACACAGTAGCTGTTGGTATTACTATTATCATCAGAGCAACTAGCCCAATTGGCATCCGAATTACAATAAAGAACTAAATGAGTTGGCCCTATGAGGAGAATGTCATTAGATTTACTAAGACTCAAGTACCGTAAAATACATTTAATAGCTTACCCATATGTAAAAGTAGAAGTATGCATAAATTAACATAAGCAATTAATTAAAACATCTTAACAGTAAAAGCAAATTGTGTTTCTAAGCAAAGCATTACCAACCCTAAAGCTACAAACAAACATGCTCTAGACACAAAAATATTAAGTGGGGGGCAGACAACTCCTTGCATTGTAGTTAGAAGAAGAGGGATGAGGAGTTGACACTTGACCCATCAAGAAAAGACTTTCCGTGATATCGAGAGAACTGAATTGAACGCAAGAACAAAAAAAAAAAGTTTGAGATTTGGTAATTAAAATTCATCTTTTCTTTTTTCAATTTTATGACGAGTCCGTATGCACCAAGGAATTTGCCTTTATTCCAAGGATTTTGCGCCGGGGCAGAGCCATGGATGGAGGTTGCTTCCACGCAACCCTCTTCAACGATTCACACAGACCGAGTCTTGCTTTTTTCCTAGGATCACCTGTTGGAATCAGTACCAATTATGGTCCGACACGTGGGATGTAAGCCAAGCTGGAACCAAAGTAATATTCCATTCCCCACGAAAGGCAGATTCCGCAGCTACGTGAGTGAGGCAATTAAAATTTACGCTTTGGATGAGTTTACCACAAGGTCTCAACTGTTTTGAAAGGTGATGGAGCTCTGTTTCGTATGTACGGCTGAGCGGACTGGATCAGTAAGCTGTAGTACTGACAACTGAGTGAGGGCGCCTTTAAAACGGCGACGTAAAGAAAGCGGGAACGTATGGTCGAGTTCTTCCTTTCCTTGGGCGAATTTTCTACTTTTTCCTGTTCGTAGCGTTCTGGATTTTCTCATTGTTGCTCTTGTTCTTTGCGTTCTTTTATTGTTGTTTTTGTTGATCTGCTGAGGTTTTTCTGGTGTTTGGATCGGAAGTGCTGAATCTTTTACTTCGGTTTCAAGGTTCGATTTCAGGTTTGTGTTATTATAATGGCTGTTGAAGATACCGTTTCCCTTTCTTTGTGCTTTATCTCAATATGAATGATGTTAGATCTGTTATTCTGCTCGGATTGCTCACATTTCACGAAGGTTTGATCGTTTGTTTTCCTTTTTTTCTGAGTGCTTGTGGTACTGATTCGATTTGCATTTGCAAATGATGATGTCTTGGAGTTTGGATCGGGGGATTCTTCATCTTGAAGTTCTGTTGTAGTTTCGGGTGTACATTCATTTTCAAATCTTTAAATATAGTTTTCTTATTCATCTGAAAAAAAAATTATGAATTAATCAGATCGGTGCTCTATGCAATAGTCCCCGGATATCATAGCTTTCTAGTGCTGAGAGGCTAGTATCGAAGGTAAAGTAGGTCTTGTCACTTTTTTTTTGCATGGTGGAGATCCTAATTGCAGCTCTGAACATTTTTTGGTTGTAAGATGTGATTTATTCTTTTAATCTGCTCAATAGATCTGTTAAGGAATCTACTTGTTTGAGGCGTTTTTCGAAATTTATCCTTTTGTTCCTTGTATTTGAATGTAATTTAAAGTTTCTCCATAGCCTTGTGTTGCCTTAGATAGGTACCAGAGATGGTTCAGTTACTGGAATTCCGTATGTCGTAGGGCATTTCAGTTTTAGAAGTCAAATGTGGTATCTGCAACAGATGACACCTTCTGGGATATACAGGATCTTAATATTATTGTCGTTTTCTTGCGCAAACGTCATTGTGAGTTTTGGTTTGAGCATTTAAATGTGTCGTACACTTTCTAATTTATGTCTGTTGCTGAACTCTTGGGATTCGACTACTGCTTATCTGCAACGGATGACACTTTCTTGGATATACCAGGATCTTAATACAACTGTTGTTTTCGTGCAGAAAGATGGTTATGAGCTTTGGTTTTGAGCATTTAAATGTGTCATACACTTTCTGATTTATGTCTCTGCTGCTGAACTCTTGAGATTCCACTATTGCGTGGTTATAATTTCTGCTGCAGTTGATTTTCATAGAAATTTGGAAGTGCTGCGCATTTCACTCTGGATTTTTATGGGAGTAGGATTTACTGTCGGTACTCAAAATCCATTGTGGCCCAAAGTAATGCACATAATTGGTCTTGCCTAATGAGGTTTCTTACTTTTGAGGACTCAATGGACACATACATTAGGTTTCTTACCTAATGTATGTGTGCACCTCTATTTTGAAAATTTATTGGAATTTCTCCACTTGCTATTGGAAAAATAATTAGTGGTTCTTTATTATCAATCAACGCAAAATTTTGAAATGTGTGTTCTTGATAATTTCAGCCTGCAGTTATGACTCCGGGAAATGAGACCAGAAAGGCATCCTCTGATTCAGACGAATCTCTCTTTCCACCACTAAATGAAAGAATCCTTTCATCCATGTCCCGAAGAGCTGTGGCAGCACATCCATGGCATGATCTTGAGATAGGTATCACTTGCTGTAAATGACACTAACCACTTCCACCTTGCAAATATTAGTTTCACTTTGTAAATACAGCACACTAATGTCACAAACTGAAACTTGATTCAGGACCTGGAGCTCCAAGTGTTTTTAATTGTGTAAGTTTGCCAAACTCTACTGAAAGAGGACATAGTTATTTTTCAATGCTCAAAACGTTGGCTGAGATTGTGATTCTTTATAAAAACATATTTTAGCTTCTGGCTTCGCATATACTAGGAGTTATCAGGAATATATTTATGTTGGTCATATACCTGCAGGTGGTTGAAATAGGAAAAGGGAGTAAGGTGAAATATGAGCTGGACAAAAAAACTGGGCTTATCAAGGTTTTTAAAATGCCTAGTGTGTTGTCAATCTAAAAATATTTCGTGTGTTCATTAGGATAACAAGTTATTTTTCTCATTTTGTTTGGCAGGTTGATCGTGTATTGTACTCTTCAGTTGTATATCCCCACAACTATGGGTTCATTCCTCGTACTCTTTGTGAAGATGGTGACCCATTGGATGTCTTGATCCTCATGCAGGCATGTTTACAATTGCCAAGCATGAATACTTGCATGTTAAAGTTCTTATGTTTATATACAAGAAATCCTACTTTCAAATTATGTAAATAATGGATTATGTTTGATTTAGAGCTAGTAGTTTTATGGAAAAGGTTTTCCATTTCATGTTAATTTGGTCAGAAATGACAATTGCCCACTCACTTAACTCTTAGGAGATTGGTCCATAAAATTTTGGAACTATAATCATGTTTGCTAAGTTTGTTGGGAGTGTTTAAAAAGTATAAGGACTAAAGGAGGATTCTGAAAAATGGGGTATGCATGTTTACAGGAACCAATTCTGCCTGGATGTTTTCTCCGGGCTAAAGCAGTGGGCCTCATGCCCATGATAGATCAGGTATGTGATCCCTTCCATGTGAAGTTTTCTTCTGGCCATCGAAAAATCAGCTTGATTTATTCTAACGGCAATTGATACAGGGAGAGAAAGATGACAAAATAATTGCTGTCTGTGCTGATGATCCTGAATACCGTCACTATACTGACATAAAAGAACTTCCTCCTCATCGCTTAGCTGAGATCCGACGCTTCTTTGAGGACTGTATCCTTCTATTTCATTTACGTTTTCCATTTTTGACAGAAATCTATGCTCCATTTTGTTCTTTTCCTAACAAATGAAAATCAGACAAGAAAAATGAAAACAAAGAGGTCGCGGTGAATGACTTCCTGCCAGCATCTAGTGCCCATAAGGCCATCCAACACTCCATGTAAGTTCATCACTTCAATTCCATTATTATTTTTTTCTTGGATGTTTCACCTTCATGAGAAAGCAAAAGAAGCTAACAATTTTATTGAAGAACTAGCACTGTCCAATGCATGAATGGCAAAGCAGTTTACAATGATCTGATCACTAATGTTCTCATCTATAGTCTATGGTCATATGTTGAGATCAGATTGTTTAGAATCGATATGGGTCTACATATGATATTGTTTATTTGATCATGCAAATAAATGTCTTTAGAATACCAATTGGTCCAATAACTTCATGAATGACATACAATGAATTTTTCTATTTCATTACTGAGAGCATGCTAGCTAATATCCTGAAATTGATTTGTTTATTCTTTTTTTCTTTTCTTTTTTTTTTTTGTTTTTTGTTTTTTTTTCTGGTTCTTGAAGGGGTTTGTACGCAGATTACATAGTGGAAAGCTTGAGGAGATGAGCTTGCCCTGAAGTAGGAAGCAACGGGTTGTGATGATGTTCCAGTGAGATCCCATTGACAAAAAAAAAGCCAATAAAAATAGATAAGAGCACTATTAAAACGTCCTTATGTTACCTTCTGTGATGGTTTTGTATGTTGCATTTGATTGTCTTTTGTGATTTTACAGGTATGATAGAAAAAAAAAATTAAGAAACAGAAAAGGAAACAAAAAACAAAAGAAAAGAGAATAGCAAAAGAAATAGTTATTATTTGTGTTTGTACGGAAGAAAATGTACTCATGTTCTGATGTTCCTTTAAAATAAATGTAAGAATAGCCCTGAGTCCATTGAGTTGCAGACTCTTGCAAGACAGCTATATTGGTGATTTAATTTGCTGAAAATTTTTGAGTGCATTTGTCCTCTTCTTGGGTTTACCTTTTCCTCCCCATCTCAATTACAGCCTTGCTATTGAAGTCATATGTTTGGCGTTTTCTACAGTTGGTAATTACAGATATGTATGCTTACAGCTTAATCTGCAAGTTACTTACCCTGTCTTCCATGCCAATAAGATAAACTGATATCAAATAATTTCTTTAATTTGATTGCGATATTATTTGCAACAGTCAATCATCTTTAAGGCCCTATTTTGGAGCATCTTGTGTGTTTTCACGAAAGTAAGGTGGATTATCAAATGCAATCAATGAATGTTATTACATTCTTCTCGAAAATGCCTAAAAATAATGTTTTGACACCTAATTGCACACTTGCTAAATGCCTCTAAAATTACAACCGCAAAATCCTCTTGTTGCTTTATAGTTTCCCCACTGTACCAAATAGGAATCCTAATGGTCTGACGTTGGATATGTATAAAACAAATTTATAGTTTCAGCTTAGTATGAGTGTGTTTATCATCTAAAATATAAGTTGAAGCTTACCTTCATTAGCGTCATCCAAATGTTTTGAAATGTTTAAAGGTATGATTAAATTAAAAATAATGTCGGTACTGACAAAAATTTATTCCTCCATTACGCTAAATCATAATTTTCACAACAAAAGTAGAAATATCAATAAATCATGACTTATTTTGATATGTTTTTATTAAAAAAAAAAAAAGAAAAGAAAAGTTTAGACAGAGAATAATAAATACTGTTTAATTGGAAACATTACCTTTCATACTTATGATAAGAACTAAAATTAACTCCATTTTCGTAACCAAGTCATTGAGATAGAACGGGATGCGGTGCACCCGAACCGAAATTCTTCACCATCTTCTAGTGTTAAAAAATTACATAGAAAACACTCACAGACCTCATCTTGTGGAACTATTAAGCACTGCAGCGTCTCATCGGGTGGCTGACATAATCCCCAAGTCTAGCGGCCCACTACAGGACTTTGAGTACTTTGAAGGGTAAGATTAGCATTGGTTTCTAAACCATCATCAAATCCTACAGCTCCCAACGCCAAGGAAGAAAGAAAGAAGTTTTTACTTCAAAGACTAATTTAAATAGAGAACCCAAATGAGGTTAGATTCCACAAATCCCACTTTTCAGTCATTATTATAAAATTTGAGAAAAGAGAAGGAAAGAGGATATGTGCTTGAAGCATATGCTGGGAAGATACTCTCTTTTTCTTCTCTTAAAAAAGCCACCTAACAGACCAAAGCATTCCCTTATCAAAGCTTTCAAAGCTCCGTCTTCTTCTCCTTCCTTCCATTATCTCTGTTGTACTAGCATACCCTTCTTTTATTTCTCTTTTCTTCTTCCTCTGGGCTCTTGCTAGAATTGCAGATCTTGGGTGGCTTCAGTTCTGATGAGGTTGCATAAAGCAGGTGGTGCTTGCAGGGTGGCCCTGATGGAAGAGAGAGTTCATGTTAGGATGTGTGATCATGGTTAGGCTGTGATGGTTATCAAACCACATGGGCAACTGAGGTCCTTTGGCAATGTCTCTATGCGGAGTTTGTTATTTTGCTTAGTCATTTCTGATTAAGTTATCTCAAAATGAAGAAATCATCTTTAATTTGTCTGCCCTCTTCTTCTTCTTCTTCTTCTTTTTCTTTTTATTTTTTGTTAATTTTAAGCTTTGTCTCACCATCTCGTGTCCTCTTCTACTGTCTGTTTCGGAGGAAGGAGTAGTATATGATAATCAAAGGGACGACTCACCATATCTTGTGACATTTTTATCTGATCTCCCCACTGTTTACCATGCATTATTGATTTGGAAATTAGTGTCATCTGCCAATATGAATTATTATGTAATGTTTCTTTAGGTGGATTTATTACCATAACACCATGATTAAAAGCAAATTCCTCAAGCTATTCTCAGACACTTCTTGAAGTTACTGATAATGCTGTAAACGGATTTAAATCCGCTTGAGAGACTTAATGTAACCAAACCATAAAAACCTTTTCAACTAGTACTATCAGTCTATTGTACTCGAACACAAACCAGAGGAAAAGATATATTTTATCAACAGTCATCATGTTGAGAATTTAGGGTACCTTTTGCTTTAATTAAGATTTATATGCAGTTTTTGTATTAAAAATTGCAAAACACAAAAGTACGTTTGCTTGAGCTAAATTTGAAAATAGTTTTTTGCTTTTTATTTAAAAAATGATAAAACATCACTTTCACAATTTCTAAATCTTCTGAACGAATTGAATTTATCAAATCACCACCCAGCATACTTGAACACCAACCAGAGAAAAAGATATATTTTATTAACAGTCATCACATTGAGATTTTAGGCTACCTTTACGTTTAGTTGAACTAAATTTGAAAATAGTTTTTAACTTTCTATTTTAAAAAATGATATCTCTTTCTAAATTTTTAAAATTTTTGAACAAATTGAAGTTATTAAATTACCACCGAACAACTTGAACACCAACCAGAGGAAAGATATATTTTATTAACAGTCGTCATGTTGAGATTTTAGGGTACCGTTGGTTTAAGATTTAAATACAGTTTTTGTCTCAAAAATTATTGTTAATATATATATGTATAAAATATTATAATATATTATATGTAGTAATTTATAATATATTATAATATACTATATTATATAAATAAGATTTTATAATTGAGTATATATTATTTTATAGTTTTATATTTTATGTTTCTATGTTTGTAGTTTTCATTTTATATATTTAGCAGTTTGTCTCTTTATATTTATTGTGCATTCATTAATCAATAATATACTTAATAATATAATTTAATTCTTTTATCAAGGTATCAGAACAAGTTTGAATATTTTTTTTTTCTCTCTAGGTTTCTCAATGTTCAGTTGGCCATTGGTCGGCTAAAATCACCGCTGACCAATTACCGATGCTAACCATTGCACATCACCATCTTTATTTCTATTTGCAAACTATGTCTTTAACTTGCCATTGCCACTGCTACCACCTACTATTTGATATATATCTACCTTTGTTTTGTTTTCCTATTCAGATCTATCACGAACAATTACTAAGTTTATTCTTCAATTTGTTGTCATGCTGCCTTTTTGTTGCTGTTCAATGTCGTTTATAGTTGTTCTATGTTATTCAAAATTGTTCTATTTTAGTCGCAACTATTCTATGTCATTTATAGGTTGTTCTAAGCCATTTATGGCTGCTCTATACCATTTGTAGGTTGTTCTAACACATTTGCAGTTGTTTTATGCCATTTGCA
>JAJIYU010019402.1:0-10805 GCA_030144865.1 Tinospora cordifolia | reverse complement strand
CAAGCATGTGCAGGCGTTAATCGCATTCCAACCTTAAACCGCGACTCTTTAGCACATGAGTGATGTGCAATGGTCACAAGGGATGTCATGTTGAGGATGCCTTGAAGACTCGGTCAAGCACATGTGGGGAATGTGTGAAGTTAGCAATTGCAAGCCATGAGACTCAATCAACAAGCACATAAGCTGTTGGGTAAAAGTTCCCAACTATGAGTAGTTCATGGCCTAGGACATGTGATCAATGCGGACAACATGGAGGGATTCATGGCACGCTCCATGGACTACTTGAGAAAGGCAAGTAGTATCACAAGGCACGAAGGAATGGTTGAGGAAACAATGCGGGCACATGGCAACTTGGCACAATTAGCATATGTTCAAAAAGGGAAGGATGTGCTAATCTCAAAGCAGACTTGGTTAAGGGATGAACTAAGGTTGTGAAACCTGTTTCAGTATTACGGTAACTACCCTTGTACATGTATTCTTGTAGGATATAAATAACCCTCTTAAGCTTGCAGAACACAACAAGGTGAACATTAGCAAACCCATTTAGAAGAGAACAAAAGTATCCTTGTGACTTATGTCTCTTGTAGCTTTGTATTCCATTGTGCTACCTTACCATTCTACACTACACCCATGTGTGCCTCGACAATTACTAGTCGAATTGCCAAAGGGAAAGGAATAATTGAGTGATAGTGAGAATAGTCATCCTCAAGCGCATAGCTTTGGGAGGGCCAAATAACTGTGGAAAATCACATTGGGTTGTTGAGACTAGGTCAATGCCTAGTGCAATTACAAGTAGCAGAGAATTGTTGAGAGATCAGCCTCTCATTACCAAGTACAAAGTTCCAAGACAATCGAGCGTTGTCAAGAGCCCAAAATTGTAGTGGCTAGAAGAAGTGTTGTGACGGAACATGCAGCTCAAAAAGCTCAAATTGTATCTAGAAAGTTGCTATTCTGTCTTTCAACAACGCCACTTTGTTGTGGCATGTGGACACCATATGATTCATTAATGTCTTCCTTTTGAAAGTATGAGGTTGGCACTTGGTTAAAATAGTTTTTGGCATTGTTAGAGTGGAGCTTTTTTTTAATTTGATTCTAAATTGGTTGTGTACCAAGGTAACGTGAGAGCACAAAGCTCACATCAGATTTTTGTTTAAGGTGAAAGGTCTATAGAGGACATTGTTTGAAAATACAAAAGCTCGGGTCATATCTAGACCTTATTATTTTATATTTTGAAAACTAGTTAAAGAAAAAGAGTGTGATTTTAACTTTCTGCTATTTTATAATTTAGTTATCCTCAATAAATCACATACACAGGTAAAAGTTTATAAGATAAAGCTGTACTTGGAATTGCATATTTGTTTTAACTAAATCGAGTTGTATTTTGCTACAACTGTTTATGTTCTATCATTATAAGTTAGGATCATTGTAGGATGCGCATACTTGTCAAATTAAGCACTTGGTAGATGTCTCACACCTGTAAATTGAGTACTGTATAGATTTGACATTGTCCTGCACCTGTGAGTTGACTAGCAATCAGAATTGCTCTCAGACCTGTGAAGTTGAGAAAGGGTAATGGTTTGATCCTCACTGCTAAAAGATTAGTTAGTGAACTGTTTGAAAATAGTAACTAGGAAGGTTAGGTAGATATATAGATAAACCACAATATACTGGTGCAAATATCTATACATTCAACTTTGTTATCATTGCATTACAATGCAATGATAACAAAATTCATCCTCAAACATTGATTTACAAGAGAATGTAGTTGGCCTAGCAGTTTGTCCGTTTGGGGAGGAGTAGGGGTTATCATTGCCCCCAAACAGACAAACTACTAAGCCAACAGCATTCTCTTGTAAATCATTGTTTAAATCCATTTCCTCACACGCCCAGCCCCATCCTTTCCCAAAAGTGAAAGTTCTTCGATGGTTGATTGCTCACAAGAAACTAAATGTTGCCAATGTGCTGTAGAAGAAATTCCCTAATACTCTCCTCTCTCTGCCACAATGTCGTATGTGCAAGAATGACGCAGAATCAATTGAACATTTGTTTGGTACCTGTGAAAGAGTTAGAAGCCATGGAGCTTTTGGACTTGCAGATGTCAAATTCTGCCTCTTCCAAATCCCAACTTATATCTGTCGTTTTCTAGCATTATTTAGTGAAAAACCAATTTGAAACAATATTAGCAATGTACCTATTTTGTTCTCATGGTGTATTTGGATAGGAAAAAGGTAGTGATTTTTGATAATGGAAGCAACAACAACCTCAGGTTACTAGGCTCCATATGCACCTTAATAATAAAAGACTCCAATGAAGTTATTGAAGGACAGTTGAGCAAGAAGTTAATAACTAAGATTCATCGCATAAATCGAAATGCTTAGTAATGGGGTCCACAAATTAACTATGGTTTTTTTTGTTTTTTTGGGAGACCATATATCGTTAAGTTTAAGAAAAAACTACCCCTACCCACCCACAAGGCCAAGACCTAAGAAAACCAACCCATAAGACGCCCATGCACAATGAGGATTTTTGGAGAAGCTCAAGGGGGAGAGTTGGGAATCAAACTTGCAACCTCCTTGATCATGACTCCTTCTCTCAACCAACCCACCAATACCCTAATAGGTAATTAATTATGAGTTGTAGCCTTAATAATATTAGATCCTGAGATATACCTCTTAAAACTTTAAATAAAAAGGCATTTACATAGGATAGAGAAGTGAACCATTGGTCAAAATTTCACATATTCATGTCATTCACTTAAACTTTGAAGCATTTGCCAAAGGACATGAATTTTGGTTTTGGCAATAAAGCTTACTCAAGATAGAAAAAGAACTAATACACTTAACAGATGAGTGAAAAACATAACATGTTTCTACACTGTCACAATTTCAAAAAGACAATAACAGCCACATGCATAGAAGCCAACACAAAGGACATCTTTTGTATGAAATAAAGGATCCATACCTACTAAGGCTAGCGACAGATAAACCGCGGTCTAAGGCTTCTTTGCAAACATGTGAACCAACAAATCCGTTTCCACCCAACACAAGTAACTGAATCAAGCACAAGATTGAGCATTTAAATTTTCTGCAAAAAACCTCTAACACATACAAAAAAGATGAGATAGCCTTATGGATAGTAGCTTCTAATCCAAATCACAAAATACCTTCTCTGATGGAGGTGGTGGCACATCTACTGTCTCTGCTTCCTCAACTTTAAAGGGCTCGTCTACTTTATTAGAATCTGTTGACAACAATCTCCCGTTTCTGGATATTGCTGTTACACTGTAGGTGATTAAAAAATAGAACAAAAAAAAAAAAAAAAGAAATCAGTGCATTTGGAGAAATTTAATAGGCTTTCACAATTAAGACAATACATCCTTAAATCAATGTTAACAAAAGAGTAAAAACTTAAACAAATCATGGGGCCATGAGAATAAAAACAGGTTAACATAATGTCTATGTACACTTGACAATGATAGTTGGCCTAACTTGATCAGCTACACCTTTTAATTTGAATTATTTCAAACTAGGTATTAAGGCTTTGTTAATACAAACATTTTATGTTCAAGTTAAATGTTTGGTGAAGAATCAAAAAAATAAAATAAAATAAAACAAAATAAAGACACCTCATTGAAAAGCATTTCCCCCATTTATGAATACAGGTTCTGGCATACTTCAGAAGTAATAGTATATAAAATCACATTTATTCTTGATATAAAAATTTTATAAAAAAATTATTTTAACCTTACTCTTGCTTAACAATTTTGATTATCACATAAATTAATGGGTTATTAGGAGCAATGAGCAATCTCTTTTACAACTTTAGGCTTGAAAAAAGATCATGTAGAAATATATCCACCTACTTTCATTTAATGGCAAACTCACCAGTTGCCACCAAAAATGATTGCAGCTACCAACATCCATTCCAATTGCAAGCTAAACCCTAAACCCCCGCTGATGGTTATCAGGGCACCTCCAATAATAGCCAATCAAGACCACATGTCCACCTATTTTTGTCAATTTTTGCTAGGCGATGAACAACATCATTGACCACCAAGTTGGACCCTTCCAGTGAGTAAACCAAACAACCATCTTTAATTGTCAAATGGTTAGGTCCATTTATCATCAATCAATGTCCCTTAATCATTGATCAACAATCTTAGGTGGCCCCTATTCGTTCACTATTGGTTATCAACAGTATACGAAAAATATGCCAAAAAAAGGCCAAATTTGAGGTAAATTTTGTCAATGTCCACCTTGGGACTTAAAAAGTGTAGAAAATGTTTAAATCTAAAAATTCAATGCAAGATTCAACAAAATCTAGTAAGAGCTTGGTATTTTCGATTAAAAAGTGCAACAAGTCGACAAGATTCCACAAAATTCCACAAGATTTGATCTGATAAATTGTACAAAAACCACCACAATTTTTTCATTTCATCAATCATCATAAACATAGCAAAATCAAAAATATCATATTAATCTAATAGCAAGCAAGCAAATTATATAATTTTATGGAGCATGCCAACAATTAAGAAAAAAAAAACACAAAGAATGAATGAAAAATTAAAGAGAAAAACTAAAGAACTAATTGAGAAAGAATAAAGCCAGCAGGGCTGAATACAAGAGCCAATTTTAGAAAAGAAATCAGCCTGATCCAATGATTTATATTGATGCATTTGGACCCCCCAAATCCAACCCAATCAAACAAAAAAAAATTACGACACCCATCTGAGTTTTCACTAGCTGGAGACATCAGGTTTCTCAAGTGATTAACAGATTGAATAGTTTGTTCACCCCTATGAGAGAGTTCCCACAACAATCACAATTTATTTTAAGAATTCATATTTACAAGACGAAAATGCAAATAAATAACCTAAAAATTATGCAAGGCAAAATGCCAGATACTAAAAGTTGGAAACCAAACTGCTGAAGAGATAAAAACCAAAAGGCGTGATTGTAGATTTCATTACCCACTTTGATTTTATGAGGTCATTTATAAGTATTTAAAGATGCTAAAGGTGTTTATTTGTATTTGTTTTTAGCACAGATTACAATAAATATGGATATTTAAGCAACTATATAATGTTCTCTAAATTTCTCTAAAATTATCACTTTCTGCCAAAAACAACACTACATAAACTTAAATTTTCCTACATCAATTTCAATTTCTAGTGATCAGAGTCTAGGAAAAAAATTAAATTTCGATCCTTATTCATCAATTGGTTCCATAGTTACTAGTCATTTATTGACAGCATTTTTGTACTAGGCAGCCACCACCACTAGTGAACAATTGCCCTGTCCTACAACATTTCATACTGATAGGCCCTTCTCATTGATCTTGCTATCAAAATGGTTTTCCAAAACTCCCTCTAGTTCACTTTACTCCATCAAAAAAGATAAGCTACAAGAAGAATGTTGTCAAGGCACTGCCTAGGAAATCACAGTGCTTGGGCACTTTAAGAAAGAAAATGTCTATCATAGTGCTAGGCAGATATTTGGAAATTAAGTAAATATTCAAAAAGTTTAGGGGGTATCCCCAACTTTTTGTATTGAGTATTCGTGGTTATCGTCGTCTAACTTCCACAACATTATGAACAATTAGAGGCACACCACAACCGCACAGTGGTTCTGCAGCTCATAAGTTCATGATGAAATTAGCTTTGTTGAGAAATACGCCAAAGGCTTAGACTTTAGAGTAAGGAAACGTCCTTCAAAATAAATTGAGAAGGACTCTGCCAAATTGCGATCAGCTTTGTATCTCCAAATACACTAATGACCCTTTTGCCCACAGTAATCATTACAGAAAGACATTTATTAATGCCCACAATTGCTGAGAGGACTGAGCTGCTATGCAAAAAAGATCGAGTGAAGTGGCTTAAGGATGGGGACAACAACTCAGCCTTCTTCCATAAATTGTTTTAAGCATAGGAAAGTCCCATAACCTAATCACTAAACTTGACAAGGAGGTCAGTACCATAGTCACTGGCACTGAAGAAATGTGCAAGGAGATTGTGGATTACTATATAAACATTTTCAAAAACATGTACAGAAACTTTTGTTTGGTTGACTATCGTCCAATAAGCAACGCAAGTCTACTAAAGTCAGTGACTATCACCCAATAAGCCTTAACTACAATTTTTTGTAAAGTTATTGTTAAAATTTAAAACAAAAATCCTAAAGTTGACTTCGCAAAGGCATATGATTCTATGAATTGGTTTTGCCTAGATTTGTTGTTGGGCAAGAAAGGTGTTGTGAATAAATGGTGACAACAGATTAGAGGATGTCTATCCTTGTTTTTTATTCTATTCTTGCGAATGGAAGGACTCACAAGAAGAATGACGGGGTGCGGGGACTTCGTCAAGATGACCCTTGTCGCCCTTCCTTTACACAATAGTGGTGGATGCGCTTAATAGCATTACTGATTGAGCCAAAGAGACGTCTACTCCAAGGGTTTTTGGTAAAGAAGGAACCTGTTCATATTTCAAGCATCCAATTTGCAGATGATTGACATCTTCCTTGCCAATGATGATGGAAAAAGCCCACCAATGTGATAAAGATTACTGAATGTTTTTGCTTCATATACAGGCATCAAATCAACTTTGCAAAACATCAACTAGTTGTGATAAATGTTGAGAATGGCAACGTCAGAAACTTGGCTGCTGATTTTGGTGTAGTCGCTGGGGATTGGCCCCTCACCAATGTAGGAATGCCTTTAAGGTGGAATCCTAGAAAGCTCTCTTTTAGGGGGCCAATAATTCAAACAATTAACTTAAGGGTAGTAGGTCAGAAAACTAAGGGTGGTAAGTCGGAAAAGAACATTCTTATCTCGTGGTCGCAAGAATAACCTTATTAAGGTCCGTTTCTGCAGCTATTTCAACTTTTTTTTTTTTTGGTTATCCTTTAAGAATCAAACAGGTGTTGCTGCCATCATTGAGAAAGCTATAAGGATTACAAAGTTTTCTGTGAAAACATGAAAGGAAAGAACTAGGCTGTCACCTGGTCTGCTGGAAAAATTGTGAAGAAAGCCCTACATTCTGGTGGTTTTGGTGATCTCACCTTGAGAAATAAAGCTTTTAGCAAAAAAAATGGTTCTGGCTGTTCACCTATGAAAAAGATGCAGTATGTATAGTCATTAGAATTGGCATGGTCTGTGTACTAATAGAAGGGATGCTGGTTTATGCACCAAAGCAACTTACAAGTGCTCCTGGAAGTTCATACACTTGATTCAATGGACTAATTAGGCATAAGTTGGGAAATGGTCAGTCCATCAGATTCTAGGAAGATAATGTTATGGCAATGACTCCTTTCAAACTTATCTCCTAATCTCTATGCTATACTTGGCTTACATAAAACCCAGTTTCATACTTCTCTGATATCACATCCACCTCTAGTACATCAGTCAACTAGAACCTTCATCTAATCAGGAATTTGCCACTTGCAACCTTGGAGGAAGCCTCGTTGCTTCTTCAATGCCTTCAAGATTGTTGGATTAGTAATTGTGATGATAAAATTCTTCGGACTTAAAACTCTTCGAGGGTGTCATCCCCATTCTTCAATTCAGCCACAGATATGCTTCATAATCCTCCCTTCCTTGCTTCCAGCTCGATTTGGAAATTTATTGCTCCTTCAAATGCCAAAGTTTTGGGTGGCTGCCATCGCTGAATAAGTTAAATCGTGCAAATGTGCTCCCAAAGAGATTTTCTAATTTAGTAATTTTTGTGTCATGTTGATTGCGGTGCAGGGATATTGTGGATCACATTTTTGGGAGTAGTCTGCTTACGCAGCAACTATGCAACCTGCAGAGTAGAAGATTTGGGTCATTCTTGCCTTTGGAAAGAGATACCTTTTTTCAAAGTTCCAGCTCTTCTTCATCACAAGAAGCTGGACCTCATCAGATTTCCATGTATTTAGTTACTTCATGGACACATGGAAGGAAACAAACAGTAGATTATTTAAAGACTCTTGTTGTTATGTCTATGTGTTGCGGGACAAGACCTTGTTCCTCTTTCTTTTTTGGATCGATCACAGTAGAAGATCCTTGGGTTGTACTTTTGGTGATTGGTTGTTCAAATGAAACACCATCCTAAATACTCTCTAATTGGTCTTGGGATGCCTGACACCTTACCACTTTTGCACCAAAAAAAAGTTAAAAAAGCTTTAAAGACAAATTATCCCTCCTTTTCAACAACAAACCTCCGAACCTTTCTCTTCCTAAGCATATCTTTCCATTTCCTTCAACCACATCATCAAGATCTCGAGCAACTGTTATCAACCCTCCAAGGATAGATATTTTTTGTTCAGAATTTTTCTTTTCCAGATTGACTTCCAATTTTATCAAATATCTTGAATTTCATGTTTCATGGCACGCATTAATGTCTCATAGACATACTTTTAATTAACATAAAGTTTTTTTTTTTTCAATTTCATGAAAATTTAAAATTTATCATAAAAATACATTTGGATAAATATAATTATGTCTGTAAATTCTCCAACATAATGTAAATAAATAAACTAATTATCTAGGGAGTTAGAAATAAATATTTTTAAATGCCAAGGCCACACCTCACCTGAATAGGTAAAATTACTAAGAGTCTCCTTGGTGCCTTGAAAACACTGGTGGAAGTATGTCAAACATGGCCTTTATCAATTCCTTTCAAAAATATTCAACGCATTAAATGATCTAAAAAGATCCCAATCACTTTATTGAAAATCAGCTTCTCCAACTCTTATGCATTCATAAGTCTAAAATGCCTTTTTTGCATTTGCTTTAAAGAACTAAAAGGCACAAAGCACACTCTAACCAAGAAGGGCTATCAGAAAAGGGAGCAATGAGGCAAATGCCTTAGTGAAGCAAGGCAGCAAAAAACAAATTAATATCAGAAAGTTTCATTAAAAGCAAAATAGTCATGAATGCATATAAAGCCGCCTCACTTTGCACTCTAACACCTAAACAACACTATATATAACTAAAAGAACAAATTATAATGGTTAAAGAACATAAAATTGACATTATAGGCTATAACTCCCATCTATAAAGTCATTCAGCTCCAAACTAAAGTATTGAACTATATAAACCATAACATTATAATCCTCAAAATAGTTTTTAGGAGAATTAAATTTTAAATTGTTAACATAGTCTACCATTCATGAGTTCTAAGATTGGATTTCAGGAAGCATTTATAACAAAGGGCTTACTTTAAAGGGTGAAAGCTAAGGCCTAAATTCTCATTTGAAAGGCCTAGTCAAGATTGCCCAATTCAATCACGTATCAAAGTATTAAAGGTGAGAATGGGTGCATTTTGACACCAATAATTAGTCTCAATATATCTTTATGATAATCCAGAAATTCTTCAAAACTTACAATCAAGTTCATGATGAATAAGGTTACGAGTGAAAAGAATGTATGGTACTAAAGAATTTACATAGAAACCATCAGAAAATTGGTATACAATCCTTGATACCACTATTTAAAGGATGCGGATGAATTAGCAATTGCCTACAACGAGGCTTGTACTACTACGGGACCTAAGAAAAGTTGATGATGCAACTTTGCACTTGCCTAGTAGAGATGTTGTTTCTAGATTAAACCTTTGACTTCTAGAGGTCATGATGAAGCAGCATTTAAATGCACCACGGCACAACCTACAAGTTGAATCATTAATCTAATATTACAAATGTCTTCAAATGAAAAAAGGTAGAGTAAGTGTTCCACTCTTACAATTTCTAGAAGGTCAAGTAAGAAATAAAATATACCTACCTGCTGTCTCGCTTCTATTTTTTTTTTTTTTTTTAAGTAAGAAATAAAATAAAGGTCTCAAATTAATTAGCAACTTATCTACACCCTTGGATTAAAAATTAGCCAAGATATTAGTAATGAAATTGGCAGACATCAATTTGTAACTTTTCATGTATCAAGCAAGCTTCTCAGCCCCATCCACACAAGTCTTTTTTGAAGTCCTAAGTAGCATAAAAGCGAATCCCTTCATGCAATATCGGAAGATTACATTATTTGCGGTTTGGTATACTTTGTAAGAGGAAAAGGATGCTAGAGTTTTTAGGAATAGACATAGACCCATAAAGTTTTTGTAGGAGAGATCCCAAATTTTGTTCACTGCATGGGTGGTAGTCACTAGGATAACGATGAGCAATAGATATGCAATTGGGACAGAATATTACAAAGCTTGTCGATAGCAATCCCTTACTTATATACCTCATCCGACAAGAAAAGGCCCTTTTTTATATTGTTTTATCTATAATACATTATAGTTTCCTTTAAAAAATGTATCAAACAACTTGATCTCAACCAATGTTCACAAGTAGTGCCATTTTTCCATATATTTTGCTTTATAGAGCTTGTTAAAGTTAACGTCTTAATAAAAATTCATCAGAATATCAAGAGTGCATAAGTTTTGTTCATTCTGGAACAAAAAATTGCTTGAATATTTCACCATTATTTTTCACATTATTATTATGTACAAGAATTGTCAAAAACGTATTAATGATGTGGATCTACAACACTCTCTATCATACAAATAGTAAAAAGTTTTCATAGGCCTCTGACCAAATGTAGCAATAGAGGACCAAAAATTCAACAAAACTCCATCCATCAGGCATCGGCAAGGTTGTTGAAAAAGGGGATATGACCAAGGAAGTCATGGATTCAACAACCCTCCTCCTTATGCTTCTCCAATTCCTCGAGAAGAGTGAGCCTATTTATGCCTCTCGTTTCTTGCGTCCTGACCTTGTGGGTAGATGGAGCCTCAACGTAAGGGAAGGATACCATGATCTCAAAATAATAATAATAAT
>JAJIYU010019401.1:0-10805 GCA_030144865.1 Tinospora cordifolia | reverse complement strand
CTTCAAAATCAGCCACACGAACGTCCAAGTCTCCCCATCACTATTTTTTCTATAATTTTGTTCTCTATCGTAAAAACACACAAGTTATCTCTAAGTTGATATCTTATCATATCAATCTCAAGTGGGTCATTCAATTATTACTAGAAAAAAAAAAAAATAGCATGCATGTTTTTTTAGATACGCACTTTCCTCGAATTCTAATTCTTTTATATTATAAGTTGCAATCATTGGAGTTCTTTTCCTCAAGGTACATAATTAGACAAAAGGTGATAGCGAAGGATATGTTCTGGTCTGGTATGGTAAAGGAAAAAAAAAAAAATAGTATGGGAAGCAATTTATTTTGTATTGTACTATAATGCGTGACCAACCAAACATACCTGCTTGCTTGTTGTCACGCGGTGGGCCCTCGAATCCGTATCTGTAATCTATCATGGGAGCATCAGATCACTCCCAATTTCAAAAGACACGTGAAGCTCGGTGGCTCAGCTCGCGATGCACGCGCGTCTCTCGTTGGCTTCCACGTGAGCTTGGTAGATAAGAGAGGGGGGTAGGTTAGGACAAACCAGAAAAACTATCGCCACGTGTCGCACTGCCAGAATCTGGGTTCTTAGTAAATGACAACCTGCTCTGTCGGACATTTGCTTGCCCGTTTCGGGTTCGATCAGCATGCCCCACGTTGTGCATGTACATGTGTGGAATAGGGCAAAGGTGTAATTACGATTGGCAGTATATATATATATATATGTGTGTGTGTGTATTTGTAACGCAAGTATTACATTTAATGTTATTGGAAATAAAGGTAATCACTTTAAAAATTGTACTAATTATGCAACTATGTTTACAATTATATAAAAATATAATTATAGTAAATATTTTGAAAATTATTAAAATAAGTAATGACTACTGTAACTATAATACTTATAATTATTAAATATATATATATAATTATTAATATCAAATTATATAAAAGATGCATTACTTTCTCATATTATTTATCATTACAACAATTGAGTAATGATATATAATTTTAAAAACAATGTTCTACTTTTATTGGAAGGAATACCTATGCTACTATAAATATAGGGATAACAATTCGTGTCATTGTGTCATAAACAGGTTGTATCTTAAACGAGTTTTGTGATATATATTATAAAAAATGTTGTGTTATAAATAAGTTATATTTAACTGTATTCATTATTATGTATTTATATATGATTTATTTAACTTTTTATAATTAAATTTTAAAATTATTTTTGTAAAAATATTAATAAAAATATTAAAATAAAATAAATTTTTTAAAAAATATATTATCAATAAATTAATAAATATATTAATTTTAAATTAACTTGTTTATAATTTATTTCTTAAATTATTAATAATTATGTTAAAGATGTAATTTTTGAGTTTATTAGGTTAATATGTTTATGATTTATCGTGTCTAAATCCATTTATGTTTAAATTTAAATTTGTTAACTTTATTATATTCATACCAAGTTATCGTACCATATTACAAATTGTTACCTCTAAATAAATATTTAAAATTTAAGTGTATTAGATTAATTATAAAGGCCTAGATGATAACAAGATACGTTTAAATTTGAGACTAAGTTCACTGATTTATACCAAATGCCACGTGTTCGGCTGAGTGCGTTCCTAAATGATGGGCCAGAAAGTGGGCACATCGTTTGTGATGTAGCAGAAAAACATCGCCAGTAGAAGAGATAGCGGTCTCCTTTCGTAGAGGAAAATGTCAACAACGCTAACTCGTACATACGAACGACAATCTAAACTCCACTGATCGTTAGATATTTTTTAGTTAGTTAATCATGCGTAGATAGTTAGACTTTGAGAACAATGGGCCACGTGGAAAGAAACTGTGAAAATGGGCGCAATGTGTTTACATCAGGAATCAACACCGAATAAACCAAAGGACAATAATCGGCTGACGCTCGCCCTTGCGCAGCGCTTTTACTTTTCTACTTTATTTAGACAAAGGTTGCAATTACGCTTCTACCCTTACAAAAGCTTCGAATTTACAGCTCCCCAACTGTTTCCTTCTAATTCAGACCAGTGATAGGTTCGATTCGCTTCAAATAAAGACCAGAAGATCTCATATTTTTGGCGTTCGATCGGTCTGTCATTTTTAACTTGAAACAATTTCAATATCTTTTCGCTGTTTAGATCGACCGAATCATAGATCGAAGGAAGAAGAAGAAGGACGAGAAGACGGATTACTTAATCAGAAGAACCAAGAACAAGGTTTGTTCGTTTGTTTGTTGTTTGTTGGGTCTCCTCCGATTCTTTCTCACCGAGTCTATCGGATTTTCTTTTCATATATTTTTATTTTTTATGAATGTTTTTATGCTTATAGAGCTTAATTTAGAAAAGCTTCAATTTTGATGTAGCTATTTTGTTGTTTGAGGCTAGATATTTGTTTGTTTATTTTATTTTATTGGTTGATGAAAGCAATTCCGCGGACATTTTGGTCCTATTTTTGCTGCAAATTTAGCGGAGTTTTTTAAAATAATTTTTTGGAAGCTCCGCCGCATTTAATTATAGTGGAGCTTGTTTTAACTTGTGAGAATCATTGTTAATCTGTGAAGTCTGTCCAGATGAAAAAAAAAAAAAGAAGAAGAAAAAGTTTGGCATGCATTTTTTCAGGGGTTTTCTTTTGTTGGCTAATTTAGAGAAGGTTCTGCGGATAAGGAGGAGGAGTAGCCGTAGAAGCTAAATTTAGCGATTGATTTTTTGGGACCTTGGATTCGAAGGATCATGTGTTTGAGATGCTGATTAAAGATGAATGAAATTTTTTGGTGATCTAATTGGGGAGGGTCATAGATTGTTCTCTTGATTATTAATCTTTTTTCCTGTTAGCATTACAAAAAATTGCGTGGGAAAAAAGTTTTTTTTTTTTTGGGCGGAACTAATGATCTGTTGTGTAAAGAATCTGATCCTTGTTTTACATCGATTAATAATTTGATCTTTGAAGGATTCAAGGTTTTCTAGTTTAAGTTTAGGCTTCAGGTTGGAAGGATAAATCAGGAGGTTTACAGTTTCAAAGTCTTCAGATGTTCAACAACTTTTGTTTGAATCATGGTTGTGTGAATCTGGGAGGTCATGGGGAATGGTTGTTTAGACTAGAAGATGATGCCTCATCTGGGTGTTGTGCCTCAATTACGTTTCTTCAAGGTAAAATAGTCATGAATTTTTACTGTTACTAATTGCATATAGTCTGATTTCTTTCATAATTACATCATATTCTTATTCACGATGTAGCTCTTTAAGGTATTTGCGTAAGTTTGATGGCAGGGGGCAATGAAGGAAAAAAACAATAATAAATTCTTGATTTGGTTGCTTTCTTTTGGATTTATCTCGTTGCATTGCCTTTGAGAACATAGTATATTGTTTGTATTTGGATTTTTAATCCTCTTTGAAACACACTGCATTCCCTTCTTTTTGTTTCATGAACAGGCACAACAAGAGATGCGGAATGCCCTCAAAAGTGCCAATAATAATGTTGAGAGGGTTCCAAATGGAGGAAGCTGTTCTTTGTCTACCAAAGCTTTAGACCAGAATCACTACAAGTCTTCGAAGGTCTTACTGGTTTATTTCCAGATATTATTTGTGAAATTGCTGAAGTTTATTTTTCATAATAAATACAATGTGACCCATTTGCTATCATTTAAATTTTCTGAATGAAGCATGGCCTTCATGTTCTCCAGGATCCAGAAATATCTGCTCTCATTTGGAGGAATACTGATCAAGGGTATGCTGGATCAATTTTAGTCTTTGTCCTGTTGTATTCTGTCCATCTGTTTGTGTGGTTTAGATTCATTTATGAAAATATCAATCAACTGGCTTCTGTTGCTTGAGATGATTCTTACCTGATAATAAGTGGATTATAAGTTGTTTCCTCATATTAATTCTATTCTCTTTTTTTTGTTTTCTTCTTATACTTCATACATTTCTTGAAGTATGCATCACATTATCTTGTGAACTTCTCTGAGGGAAAGAGAGTAAACGAAATATTTTCTTTGTATATCCTAGTTATTCTTAGTATGTTACTGTGCAATCTCATTGCTATAATTCTAACAGGTATGAAACATATGCTTTTATGCATATATTCAACTATTATTCCTTCCAATTATCCCCACGTGACCAAAGATTATGACTAAAGGCTTTTGTTTTTCTCCTTTAATCTGCCAGGTATTTCATTCTCACATTTGTTTCACTGGAAGCTGATCATTGGAAATTTGTTGCACCTCATCTGCCTCTGCAAGGTTCTGAGCACAGAAATCAACCAGGCCCTGGAGGTCATGTGAACATGGATAGGCTTCTTATGGTTTCTCCCTCACCTACAGCATCATTACCAGTTGATCCACAAAAAGCACAAGGGACTCATTCTTCTGATCATACATATTCTTCAAAGTCACTTCTGGCCAGAAACCTTTTCCAATCAGCGGATCATGTACAATCACGTAGCAGGCGCTTGTTAAATAGACGCACTAAATTGTCTAAGTTTTCTGATAATTCTCAGAAGTCTTCACTGTCCGTTAATTCATCTACTTTGATTGATGATGGAGCTAGTAGTGCTTGCTCAGCTGATCTAGTGAAGGATAAGCGAAAGGCTGATAAACCTGTAAAACGTAATTCAAAAAAGAAAGCAAAAAAGAGGGGAAAACAGAGCAAAAAGCCTGTTTCTCGTGATGATAGTCCTACTGGGGCAGAAGATATCTGTGAAGAAAGTATTTGCCAGAGTTCTTTGTCCAAGGCATGTGGTAACAGTGACTTGGCTTGGGATAAAAGATCTATTTCAGACGATAAATCAGTTGAAAATGCAATGCCACATGAAGGTTCTTTGCATGATCTTATCATGGATAGATTTGACATTGAGAAGAACAATAGTTGCAGTATGTATCATTCAGAAATTTCCACCACAGGCATATCCTACAGTTCCGTGGAGGAAGAATCAGAAGCTGTAATGCCTGTACCTGAAAGTCCTGTCAGTGAAGATACTGGATCAAATGAGATTCAACCCGTAAGTGAGGTCCTGTCTACTCTAAACAGGGAAGTTACTGATAAACAACAGAGAAAATCTAGCTATTCTAATGATATACCATCTGAAAGATTCGATGGCCATGATGCTTCCCTGCTGGATTTGATTTCTGATGGTTGGAGTAGTGATGCTAGTGTCAATCCTGGTGTTAATATTGAAGAAACATCAACCATCAAAGAAAACAATGGAATTGATTTTACTGGGCATAGTAGCAATGGTGATTCATCAGATGGACTTGGAAAGAGATACTTGTTTCAAGAAAACATTGCAGATGGCGTTGTCAATTCTGATAATCAAGCTGAGAGAACTAAATGTGGTAGTCAGGGTTGTAGCAGTAGTGATTTTCAAATGGTTTTATATGGTAAGAGAGGTAGACAGGGTAAAAAACTATTTGGAAATCCAGCTAGTATGAACAAATTTGGCAGTGGTGCAAATGTGCATGGTCGCAGTGGAAAAGAGAACAACCTTTCTGTCTGGCAGAAGGTTCAAAAAAATGATATAAATGAATGGGGCTGTAAATCCAACAATGCTCCTTCAAATTCCCTGGTCAAATCAGATGGGATTTTAAAATCAAATGGAAATAATAAATCAAGGGTTAAGATTTCGGAGAAGATGAAATGGAAACCACCTGCAGGATCAAAGCAAGCATACACCTATTCAAGAAAGAGACCATCATCTTGCAAGAACAACTCAAGTGGAGGTATAAGAACGAATATACAATTGAAGGAAGCATCAGAAAAAACATCTGAACTGAATCACTACAAAAGGTCCCAAGCTGGATCAAGATCTCATTGTTATATTGACAGCCCTGGAGGAGGATCTGATCAGTTTTGCAGAGTTGACAATAGTTTATTGGAATCAATTCATAGCTCAGAAGTGCCTCTTGATGACACGAAGCCAATAGACTGCCTCTCTCCAAAAGATTGTGACATGGACGGTCAAGTTGGCTCAACCCAAAATAGCTTATCGTCAGGTTCAGCGCAGTTCCAGTACCAGAAACAGTTGCTTGAGGTGCATTCTGATGTGGGCCTTTATGCTCCTATTGACAATGGATCTGTCAAATCACAAACTGAAACAAATAATACTGAAATTGGAAAGCAAGACTATCATTCAGGATCTGTTCTTCAGAAGTGGATACCGGTTGTGAGAAAAGATGCTGAAATGCTAGTTACCATTGGTTCTAGCAATTTATTGGCACCACATCAAGGTGAAACAGCTTCAAGTGAACCCAAGATCTTTGATGAAGAAGAATTGAGTTCAAGTGCTCACTGTTTTGTAACATTGGCAGATGTTGAAGTGGGAGCCGTGTTGAGTTCTTTGGAGGTAAGCTGTCCAGCTCCAAAAGGTGAAGCTGAGATTGAGAACATGCTATGCGACAATTCATATGAAATTGAAAAGCCTAGCGGTGTAGATGCTGTACCTAACTGCATCTTAACTTGTGAACCTAAAGATGGCCATAGTTGTATATCTGAAGTCATGCCAAGTAAGATGACCAAAGCTATAAAAGGTTCTCTTAAAATGCAATTGGTGTCTGAAGGTGTTCATCTGGCTTCTGGCCGTCCCCTTGCTGAGTTTGAGAGACTTCTACACTCTGCTGCTCCAGTTCTTGGCCCAGCACATGGCATTGGTAAGTGCCATCCATTCTCACATAATAAGCTTGTGGATGCATCCCTATGCTTGCATGAAAAACCAAATCTTTCATTGGGAAGCCTTTGGCAGTGGTACGAAAGACATGGGAGCTATGGTTTGGAAGTGAAGGCAGAGGATTACCAGAGTTTGAAGAGAGTGGGTCCTATACTTCCTGAATTCCGTGCCTATTTTGTTCCCTTTTTGTCAGCAGTTCAATTGTTTGGAAATTCTAGGAGTTGCTCGAAGACTAGTCTCAAGGTGATTCCTAGCATAGATGCGTTGGAAGCTTGTGATCTTGATTATGCATTGGGAAATTTTGCTGATGACTGCGATCTCCCTATCAAGAACCAAACATCACAACCTCAGACTTCATTGTCTTCTTCAGAATTCTCTCCTGCATCTGGCCAAGAGGGGTGCTCTTGTCCTTCCCCAATTACGACATGCTTTGATGATTTAGAGCTCCTTTTTGAATTTTTTGAATCTGTGCAGCCTCAGCATCGACCTCCACTATTTGAAAAGTAAGACCTCTTTTGTTCATTTACGGTAACTTGGTGATATCATGATGAATGGTGCAATCATTAGATTAGAAAATAGCTATAGATTAAACGTGTTATCTGATGATGCTTAGACTATTTCAAGATTGTTTTGTGGGGCCATGAGTTCCATTAAAAAACACATGCCATCTAATGGTGCTGAAATTATTGAGGTTGGTTTGTGGTGTTACAAGTTTTGTTAAAAAGCACATGACCTGAATGTATACTGAATTCTGAAACCTCTGTCTATGATTCAAAAGCAGTGGTGATGCTTGTAGTTAGGAGATTTTCTGAAGTTTATGGCGAAATAGCTGAATAACAATCTGGTCCTATTTATGACCAATTTAGGATAAAGGAGCTTGTTAGAGGTGGAGGGACTTCAAATTCCCAAGTGTATGGCGATCCATCAATACTCAATTTATTGAGCCTACATGATCTACACCCTGCTTCCTGGTTAGTAGTAAACGCCTGTTAAATTTTCACATTCTCCATGTCATGTGCGGTAAAACCTACAGATAACAGCCCAAGAACAGAAGATTTAACCAGTTTAGAGATTCTTTGAATTGCAGGTATTCTGTTGCTTGGTACCCTATTTATAGGATTCCAGATGGTAATTTTCGTGCTGCATTCCTTACTTATCACTCTCTTGGCCACTTAATTCATAGAAGTTCCTCATCTGATTTGTCTTATGTGGATAATTCAATAGTCTCTCCAGTTGTGGGTCTTCAGAGCTACAATGCCCAGGTATATGGAACTCATTTTCTTTTTTTCTAAGATATATTTATATTTTTGACTCACTTGCTCTACCACGGGACTTGGAGATCTAGTTGTGAATATTGTTTGTCTGATGTTTATTGTAATAAGCCAATCTACAATGGGTACATAAGTATATATTGAATAAAGTTTTAGTAATAATAACTGTTAAATCAGCGAATATCAGGGTTGATGACATAAATTATACACAAGGTAAAATTTAAAAAGATACATAAAATGAGTCTGATGGAGATCAGCCTTTCAAGGTGGATGATTATCGAGGCAAAAGGCTTTGTATTTATGAAGGGAAGGGATTATTCAGACAGAATAAGAGAACATGGTGTGGGAAAATCCCTACTTGTCACTCTGTTGTTTTTACTTTCCTTTAGTGGGAACTACTCAACCATACGAGAATCAAGTTGCTCTAAGAATATCTTGGCCATAATTAAATTAAAGATTTTGAGAGAGTAGAGGATCCAAATTCATGCAGTAGACTTCATATAGTTGAAAAATCCTTTTTTTATTTTGATTTAGTAGTATATAAGCAACTACTTCCTGGTTCTTCTAAGATGATAAAAATTGCAGTTTTCCCAATTTTGTGCAAGTGTGTCAAGAATGAAATCTAGAACTTCGTGATGACTTATCAAAGGGTTGTAAACGTAAACATTTGAAGCTCTCTGAATGATTACAAAAAGATCAATACCATGCGAAATGATACTCAGTGCAATACTTGAGATGTTTTGAAAGTAACTAAGAAACATTAAAAAAGAATGAGGCCTATCATTCCGTCAGACACTGATTTTTGTTCAACTTTCTTCTCCTAATCTAGATCCTTAATTGCTACATTTATCCGCTTCATCCATTTTGCTCTATCAAGGGTAAGTTAACAGGTCACTCTACATTTAATAAGTCATCCTTGTTCGAATTGTTTTAGGTCTTTCTATGCCTGCATCGCTGTTATGGATTATTAACAAGTCGCTATTACTATCTGGTGTATCCAAAAAAATCTTACTGATCGCTATAAATTTTGCTTATTAATGGTCATTCACATTGTTCGATGCCCCAACTTATGCTTGATTGATCACTTCTCTGTGTGAAACTGATGATGTAACTCCTTTTCTTGTAATCACCATTAAAGTTGCATTTATTTCATGATTCAAATCTAGTTTTTCCGTATTCAAAAGTTCGATGACATGAAAAACATATTTAAAATTTTGGTAACATGGAAAACATGTTTGATAGGTTGAAATCCGTAACATTTTCTGAAATTTTGCAAAGAAAATATGTTGTTTTCTGAATTTTTTATTTTAAAGTTGTATCCTAAGTTTTCTGCAACAGAAAACGTAAATTTAGCATCTCATATGTATGCAGAGCGAGGGCTGGTTCCAACCAAAGCAAAATGTGGTTACTCAACCAGAACATGGAACCTCAAGTTTCAATCATTTGGACGTTCTCAAAGAGCGGATACGGGCCCTTGAAGAAGCAGCAGATGTTATGGCCAGAGGTGTTGTTAGAAAAGGAAGTCAGCAATGCAGAAACAGGCATCCTGATTATGAGTTCTTCCTATCTCGGCGGCGATGGTAGATGAGCAGTTAATATTTTTAGGGTTTAGTTAGCAATTAGGGGTTAAATTTTTAGAGAGCAACTTTAGAATTACAGTTGAAAATTTGATATCATTCCCCCCCACCCAATCAATTTTTCTTGGGCAATAATCTAACCTTATGAGCAGGAATGGGTAGAATAATCTTGTTAGATTTGTATAGTTCCTGTATATGGATTGAAATGGGTAAATAGTGTTATACAACTCTTTCATATCAAGGTTAGATAAGCAAGGAGTTGCTGCTATTAATTAATTATCGCAGCACCTTTTGAATGCTCCTAATTTCCATCTCTTCTCTGTCACATTGTTCTTATGTTATTTTTATCTTTTTCCTTTTCTTTGTCTTTTTTTTTTTTTAATGATTCTTTAGTATACCTACAAACCCATATTTAGAGGTGAGATTAGTCTGCAGTCTGGAATTGTTGGCATTGCATATAATGGACGACCTTCTTTAATTAGATAAGCAATGGGAGATAAATTTGGCTATAACTTAGATAGTGTTTGATAATTTTATTTTTAACCTCTACAAATATTTAGGGTGATAAAAATTAAAAAAAAAATTGAGATCTTCTTTTTTTAAAGATTTTTAACTTCTAATTTAAACAAAAGTATAACCTTGATAATAAAAAGTAACAAAATTTTACATATGTAAATAGAACTACATAAATTTTATTTTGATACTAAATATTACATATTTATAACCATTGAATGAATATGCACGCCTTTATCTTTTTTAGTTGATTATTTATCATAATATATATCATGTCATATTTACTGTTTCAATTTATGGTTGTATTGGAAAATGTTTTTATTAGTTTAATATCTATTTATCTTACGTGACACTTATTTTCCTGTAATTCATGATTGTTTTAGAGATATTATTTTGTATTTAAACGAGATTTGTATGACATTTTTCTTCCACAAATTAAAGGTTAAGGTTGAAACAAAAATAAAAGTAAATATTAAAGCAAAGTTACCAAATACCTTAATAGAGTTTTTTTTTTTTTTTTTCGGCTCAAGCACCGAGCTACCTAAGTTAGAGTTTTCGTAAGTTGTTTAGTAGTGCACGAATTTTTAGTAGGTAAGGAAGAAAACTTAGTACGAATTAGAGGGGAAGAAAGCACAAAACGTGTTCATCAAGAGAGACAGACAGAGAGAGAGAGAGAGCTTTGAATGTTGATGTTTCTCACGTCGTATAATGCGAAGATTGTTTAATTAATCGTAGCTAATCTAT
>JAJIYU010019400.1:0-10831 GCA_030144865.1 Tinospora cordifolia | reverse complement strand
TCACTGAGCCGTCGTGGACAAAATTGGCTCACTACTCTAACATTTCAGGTTCTTCTTCTGCGGATAAGGGGAAGAAGGTGGTCATTGCGTGAAGCGCACCTCGTTTACTTCGGTAAGTTTCCTCACGTGGCTTACTGTTTTGAGAGTTAGTATAATGTATAGGAAGTGAGAAAAATATTGTAGATATTTTGACTTAGGCATTCCGCTACTGCTACATTTAGGACAGTGTATATATAATTAACTTTTGTATAAAAAAAATTATACTATACTTACTTGTTCTAGTTGTTTCCGCATTTATTAAGATTACTCTGATAGTGCTATATATGGTGTTGTGAAGAGGCTTAACAGTGTTTTGGGCAAGCTCAATTTGGGAATGGGTTTGTCAGAATACTGTGCCGGTCGGTTCGTCCTTCTCCCTAGGGAAGGGGTCCCGACAGCTTTAGTAGGAGTTCTGTTGAGTATATATGCTGGGGTCTTTAGTGCATCTCCCCAGACCGATTCAGGTAAGGTAGAATGAGCAATCATGCTCCTCACCATGTCCTTAAGCATTCTGTTTCATCTTTCAACAACACCATTCATGCTAGAAGAATTTGGCATGGTGTATTGTGGGACGATACCGCATTCCTCTAGAAATTTAGCAAATGGTCCTGGACATTGTTCACTTGATCCGTCATACCTGCCATAGTACTCACCACCATGGTCTGATCTGACGCTTTTAATTTTATTGCTGAGTTGGTTTTCAACTTCAGCCTTATAACTTTTGAACACATCTAAGGATTATGACTTTTCATGAATGAGATAAAGGTAGCCATTATTGTGAAAAATCGTCTATGAGCGTTATAAAATATTATTGACCATTCCAAGAAGCAGTAGAGAACAAACCACGAATATCTGTATGTATAAGTTCTAAGACATCTGAAGTCTTATAGGTACCTAATCTCTTAGCATTTGTTTGTTCCCCTTTATGTAATGAACACACACATCACAATTTGTGAAGTCAATGGAGTTGAGAATTCCATCAGACACAAGTCACTCAATTTTCCTTTTGGAGATGTGTCCAAATCTCTTGTGCCATAGTGAAGAAGAATTCTCATCAGTTAATTTTCTTTTTAAGCTCCGCGTACCTACATGTAAGGATTCATTAAAAGAGGCAATTATGTCAAGAAAATATAGATTATCGTAACCTAATAAAGAACCTACACCAATCAGATTTGAATTTTGGAAAATACTAAACTTTCCATTTCCAAATGAATAACGAAATCCAAATTTGTCCAATACAGAAATAGAAATCAAATTCCGCCTTAAAGACCATACAACGAAAGTCTCTTTCAAATCTAGATAAAAACTAGTTCTTAATAATAATCTAAAAGTTTCAATTGCCTCTATTTCCACCAATTTACCATCACCAACATAAATATATCTTTCACCATAGTTGGGTTTTCGGCAATTCAAGCAGCCTTGCATAGACACACTGATGTGAGTTTTTGCACCAGAATCCAACCACCATGTGTTTCCAAATACTGAAGTCAAATTAACCTCAGAACAAACAAAATTAAGAAGCATACCTTTCTTTACACACCAAGCATGATATTTGTTACAATTCATCTTTACATGCCCTACAGTTCCATAGAAGAAGCAACTATTTTCCTTTTGTTGTTTCTTATGTGGTGTTGCATTCGCAACATTCTTAGTTTTCTTTCTTTTGACATTTTTTTGCCCTTTGCGATAGTAGCTAAGTGAGCATTTTCTATCTTATTAAGCTTCAACCTTTCCTCTTCCTAGACACAGTGTGAGATGAGTTCATTAAGAGACCAAGAGTTCTTTTGACAATTATAGCTCACTTTAAATTGATTAAACTATGCCAAAAGAGATATCAAAACTAAGTACACTAACAAGTCCTCAAATAATTCCAACTTGAGTGCCTTAAGCTTTGAAACAAGATGAGACATTTTCATGATGTACTCCCTAATGTTTCCATTGCCTTTATACCTCATTGAGATGAGGCTTGCCAAAAGTGTACTTGTTTTAGCCTTTTCATTTTTGGCAAACCTCTTCTTAGGGTCTGTAAGGAAACCCTTAGTTGTAATAACCGTATTGGACATAGTGCCCTAGAAAGCTTCTAGAATAGCACACTTTATGACCATTAGACTCATACAATTTGATCGCTCCCATTTTCAATGTCCCTCTTTTCATTAGAGGTACGCTTATCAATGAGAGGAGCAGGTTGATCAATCCTTAGTGCAAGGTCTAGGTCCATGACTCCGATAACAATCAATACATTCTCTTACCATGCTTTGAAGTTGGTGCCATTAAGCATTGAAAAAGAATTTATGCTAGCAAAGATATTTAAAGCAGAACCATTAACTGAATAAAGAACAAAAAAAATGAAACAAAACAAAATAGCTCGCATTAGCACCATATCATGCAAAAAATGATTTCAAATAATGATAGGGCCCATCACAAGATACCTTGCACAACATCAATATTTAGTCTTTGGATAGAAATATTAACTTATAAGTGGTACTTTTGGTGCAGTAATCAGACATTGACAATAAAACATATTGAACAATAAATCTTTCTTTCGATCGATTTATTATTCACATGGTACACCGAATAATAATCACATGTCTATTACGACATGTGCATATATAATTCTAGCTAAATATTAACCATCCTTTGGGTTGGTCAAAATTCGCATGAATTATATATGCACAAAATTCTTTTAATATTCTAAATTTGATTAATTTCCATAAAAGAGGTTGCTTTGGCAATTGCTTCAATTAACTAACTATTGAATATTATGTGATTATATCAAATTTGAAATCAAATTCACCAAATTTGCATAATAAAACCAAAATATTTAATTTCTAAAAATTTGAACAATTTCCAAAGGTTTCCAACATGAAAAATAATTAAAATAAGTTTTAAAAATGACAAATAATACCCTTTTTAATAAAAAAAAAATTAGAGCCCATGGTTGGTTTAATCTAATACAATGCTATTAATGTGTGTGCCCAAAAAAAAAAAATTAAAAAATTAAGCCTCATAATTAGCGTAATTGAGCATAATGCAATTAATATAGAGGGTTATGGGCAAATATGTAATAAATGAATATATACATGCCCAAATTTGTGTTGTTGGGCCACAAGTAGTAAGGCCCAACAACAACTAAAAATATGTTGATGTAAAGATAATGAGGAAATTACATAATATATCAATTTTTTAAAAATATTATCAAAAATATTTTCATCAACTTTTCGTTTTTTACTTTTATCAACATTTTTATTTTATTTACAATAATACATATTCGTCCATGAGGAATGAAGACGAGCTGCTGCTCCTGCTGGCTGCCTTCATTTTGCTGCTCACCGCCACCAAATCCGTCGCTGCTCGCTGCTGCTCCTCGCCGTCGTTGCTCGTCGCTGCTAATGAAGACGAGTTGCTGCTCCTGCTGGCTGCCTTCATTTTGCTGCTCACGGCCACCAAATCTGTTGTTGCTCGCTGCTACTTTTCTGCTCCTCGCCACCGCTGCTCGTCGCTGCTCTTTTTTGCCCACCGCTGCAGCTCCCGTTGCTCCTTTGCTAGTATGTTGTTCTGCTGCTGTTAGCTACTCCTGCTGGGTGCCTTCGTTTTGCTGCTCACCGCCACCAGATCTGCCGCTGCTCCTTTGCCCGTTGCTGCTCTTTTCTACCCGCTTCTCCTTTGCTGGTTGTTTTACTATGCTCTGCTTCAGCCTTGCGCACCGCCCCTGCTGCTCCCCTTCTACTGGCTGTGCTCGCACGATCCGTTGCTTCCTCTACTATTGTTCCCTTTGTTTCTACATCACTACCTCCATGAGATCAGAGCTCCGCCATTAGCAAGAGAGAAAATTCAGGGAGAGGAGGAAGGTAGGATGAGTTGCTGCTGCTAGTCGTGAATGAAGACGGGCTGCTGCAAATTTTTGTTCCTCTTCTTCATCCCAAACGCAGCAACAGTGCTGCTCGTTTGTTTTTGTTTTCTGCCCAAACACAGCAGCAAGTTGCGTCTTCCTTCTATTTCCATTCGCGCGTGGATGTAGCAACATCAAACTAGAAATTTCTGGTTTTTCTTCTTCTTTCATACACTCATCGCGCAGTTCATCTTCACCTTCGTCGTTCTTCTTCATCACGGACCACCTAGGGCATCACGTCTTTGTTTGCACCAGCTCGCACCAACTCTACGACACCCACACACATTCAACAACAAATCTTCATCTTCAACCTACAGAGGCACCAACAGAATAATCTGGATTTCTTCTTCTTCAAATGCTCAAATCACAAACCCAAATCGGGTTACCCCAAATAAAAAAACACACACACTGAATTTGTTCTTTTTCACAAAAATCACTAGCTGCGATTTTTGTTTGGTTTTTTTTTTACCGTAAACAAAAAATGAAATCAGGCCCTAAAATGCACACAACTGTTTTTCGTTCGTGTTCATCTTCATCGTCATTCCAAACAAGCCATTTCAACTAAAATCCAATCCCCTGTTTTGTTCACAAATGGTTGTTCGCCGGAGAGTTGTTTGCCAGAGGGTTGTTCTTCTTTTTGCTGGTATACGTATATATTATCTATAAATAATATACAGATAATATACTATATTCATAAAATATACATATTATATACAAATAATATACTAATAATATACAGATAATATATGAATATTAATTATATATATTATATACGAATAATATACGAAAATATACATATAATATACATATTATATACTAAAATACATACAATTTTCTACTGTTCACAGCACCGGAGAAAACTGTTGCTGGTCGCCGGAGTGGTACTTGCCCGAATGTTGGTCAGAGTGGTGCTCCCCGGACCATTGTTGGTGCTCGCTGGAATGTTGGCCGGAATGGTGTTTGCCGGCCGGAATGGTTCTCGTCAGACTTTGTTTTCGCCGGCTCGAGTTGTGCTCGCCGGCCGGAGTGATGCTCGCCGGCCGGAGTGATGCTCGCCGGTCGGAGCGATGCTCGCTGGACTGTTGTTTTCCGGTAGACTATTTCGCCTTTTTGTTATTTTTGTAATTAATATTTAATATTTGTATAAAGTTAAAATACTTGGTAT
Organism: Tinospora cordifolia; assembly: GCA_030144865.1. Taxonomy (NCBI): domain Eukaryota; kingdom Viridiplantae; phylum Streptophyta; class Magnoliopsida; order Ranunculales; family Menispermaceae; genus Tinospora; species Tinospora cordifolia. The sequence goes on along the minus strand of JAJIYU010019400.1, from coordinate 5,738 downwards.
TATTGTAATATATTTTAAAATATTGTATAGAGATGTAAAAAACCCAAAGATAATTATCACAGCCCAAATTATTAATATTGGGCTACAAAAGTGGTAGCCACCACTTCTTCTTTTTAGTTTTAATACCGAATATAGCTGGTTCGACCCAACAACATCTTTTCATATTGATCCGGCCCAATAGTAGTCCCTTTCTTCAACCTCCACTTGACGGTTGAAAACCCTAACACCAAAGTAGCCAGGCTATGGCGGCTGCCTGGTATTGTTTGCAAACCAGTTCAGCCACCATGGCTGCTGGCCGGTGGAAGTTGCACTAAACTTTAGCGTTTGTCGACAACTATCACCAGCGGCATACTGTCGGTGGTCATGAATCCCATTTTTTTTAAATAACCCTTTCAGAGAGAGAGAGAGAGAGAGAGAGAGAGAGAGAGAGAGAGAGAGAGAGAGAGAGAGAGAGAAACTGATGCTACAGTTTGCATCTTCAACAGACGATCCTGCACCGACAATGGTGTAATCGTTGTTTTATGTATATATATAAACTTAAATCCCAATAATAATAATAATAATAATAACAATAACAATAACAATAACAATAATAATAATAATAATAATAATAATAATAATAATAATAATAATAATCTAAAACTTAAAAAAATCGAAAGTTTTTTTTTTGGCAGTGATAAAACCACCAACCATTAATCTTAAATCCATACAAAAAAATGAAAATTCTTTTTCAAAACCAAAAATTAAACTGGTTTTTTTATTAGTTTGGAATTAATCCAAAATAATAATAACAATAGTAATAATAATAAATAAACTTTAAATCCGAATGAAGAATTAATTCTCAATGATTCAATATGAAACTACTCTAATACCAATTAATGGATACTATTCAAATGAGAAACCATCACATAATTAGATTATTCACATTGTATCACTAAGAATCAAAATAAATGTGAAAACATACATGAATCCATTGTAATGTCTATAAGTCACGAGTCCAATAGTTAGTCTTCCAAATCAACACGAGTCCCTTTTGATTTTTTTTTTTATGATGAGATGTCAGATAGAATGAAAACTTTTTACATGTGATTTAGGCACCATAACCACACACACACACACACACACACACATATATATATATATATAGGCTAACTACATGGTAACCCTAATTATTAATTTCTATATTTTGGCCCATTATAAAAATATAGAAATAATAATTTTGGTCTCTACACTTAAATAAATGCATTTTGGCCCATAATAATTAAACTTTATTTGATCACATAAAATGGGCTAAACTTTATACGATAATATTTAAATACACAATTATATTCACATATAAGCCCAATGTGTAATTAATATCCAACAGGCAGATCCTCGTCATTGCTTCTTTTTCTATCATCCTCTCCCTCCCAGACCCTGGACTGTGCTTGTCTTCAATTTTTTGGCCCTACATGGATCATTTGCTGGCTACTAGCATCCACAGCTAGTACATCTGAAAGTTGTCCTTCCTTTGTCAAAATCAATAGAAGCTTTGAAGACAGGTATTGTGATTTCGTCATCATTCATGGCCTATTTATAAATGGAAGAAAAGAACTCATTTGCCTAGTCTTTCACTTTCAACTTAACATATCTTAGGTTTGAGAGATTCAATGTGGCTCATGCACTTGTAAGAGTCCCCCATAATTGTCATCAATTATGTTGAGGCCTCATGTGCCTAACACTTAATTTAGAATCTTGATATCCTTATCCACTAGTTGAAGCATCTGAGAATGAGGTCCTCCCATTCGGAGATTTCTCGCCCATCTTGCCATTATTAAAATACTTGATCTGAATCTCAACGTTAGCATTTGCTTCTTACGATCATCTCTACACCAAATCTAACCTCATTGTACCCCTACATACATTCTAAAAGCTGCCACCACCTTTGACCATACTAGATAGATATCCCTTGCTCTTGAATGCAAGATTGATCAACCATTGCAGCACTCCTACCTAGGCAGGGTATTGTTATATGCCCCCCTTCTCTGTGTGCTATCTTCACCAAGTGTTTTTGCTTGATACAAGTGTTGAGCTTTCTTTTTGCCCTTCAAACACTCCTTTAGCTCATTAGTTTACCTTTCTAGTCCTATTCAATTCCCTCTACTAGAACGATGGTTGTTTTCATGTTACGTCTTGCAACCTTAAGCACTCTAAAATATTCACCTCTACCATTAGTTTTTTTATAAAGAAAGTATCATTTCCACTTTTAAACATTTGCATAGTCTTCTTGGGAAAATCAATCTTGCTTCCAAACAAAATTGATCCTAGCCAAGTCATTCTATCAATCCCTAATCAAATAGTGAATCACTTCTCTCTAGATCTTTCCAAAATCTTGATAGTCCCTCCATTCTCATCTAGTAGGAACAAGAACTCCTTCCCTTCGATCTTCAGCAAAGGGGATTTCATGGCTGCTCTCACTTTAACCTTTCTTAGAGAATGACTATTCTTGAAACTTCCCTTCTCTTCTTTTTTGTTAATGTTTCCAATCCTTGAATAATGTATCCTCATGCTTGCAATTGCCCAAAAACTTTCTCAGACAATTTTTTTTTTTAGCTATTTTTGACTTAGAAAATAGTTTAAAACACTAATTGTGTTAAATTAGCAAAATTACTTTAGGTAACATTAATTTCAAAAGATAGATTATTTTTATTTATAAAAATATTCTCTAACATTAATTATGAGCATGTTATTATAGCTCAATATCATCTATATTAATACTATGCTATTTCCTTTATTTCTGTAATTTAATTATTTTAAGATGGCATCATTTATTTGAAATAATAATTTAGATCAAATATTAGCATTATGCTCTTTTTTTTTTGGGATTCAAATGATTCATGTTCAACTACTAAAACCTACCAAATCCTTCTTCACCAGTCCCGGTACATGCTTGCTATTGCAATATTCTCTGGCTAACCATTCGTTGCATTAATGCAAAACTTTCCTCTTTCTCTCACTCACCCACACACTCTTTCCTAGTGTCAGCCCAATAATATTGGGAGCCCAGGGCAAAGTAGTAAATGGGGGCCCCAAAAATAAGGGCTTAATTAATTGATATATTTTTGGGAAAAACACACTTTTATACGAAAAAATAAGAATATTTACAAAAATACCGACATTGATGTTTATATACAAAAATGAGGAAATTAATAACAAAAATACCGCAAAACAATTTAAACACGAATTAAAAAAAATAAAAATCTCGAAAAACGGTTTAAACATGAATTTAAAAAAAAATGAAAAATCTTGACTTTTTAAAAAAAGAGTGGCACAATTAATGTGTATAGGCAAAGGTCATCAGTTGTCAAAACTGCCATCCTATGAGCAGTTTTTGAAATTCAAAAGTTATTCAATTTGTATATAGAAAAATTATTCACTATGTATCCTTACTGTATACAAACATTATTCATTCTATATACAGATTTCCCACCAGCCCACTCTTCTATCCTAACTGTATACAAACATTATTCACTCTATATACAGATTTCTCTATCCTAACTGTATACCAACACTATTCACCCTGTATATAGATTTCCCAACAACCCACTCTTTTATCCTAACTATATACAAACATTATTCACTCTGTATACCAATTTTTCAAACATTATTCATTCTATATACTGATTTCCCAAGGAGCCACTCTGGTTGTATACAAACATTATTCACTTTGTATACCCATTTTCCAACAGCCCCATCTAAGCTTAATCAAAACCCTAACGTTGACGAAAACAACTGTGAATGCTCCTTCTTTGTGTTCACCGCTGCATAGCTCCTTCTTCGTGCTCACCGCTGCACAGCTCCTTCTCTATGTTGCTCACCGCTGCACAACTCCTTCTCTATGTCACTCACTACTACACAACTCCTCCTTCGTGCTCACTGCTGCACAGCACCATCTAAGCCCCTTCTTCGTGCTTCACCGCTGCATCTTCTCATTCTTCCTCTATGTTGTCATTTCGTCGGAGAACATCCAAAACTATGAATAGCACGGGCACAACAAAGACGCGCAGCGGAATGCCAGATCTCCTTCTTCCTGCTTCACCGTTGCATCTTCTCCTTCTTCCTCTGTGTTGTCGTTTCACCGGAGAACGTCCAGATCTATGTCATCGTCTTCTCTGTGTTGCTCATCGCTGCACTACTCCTTCACCACTGCATTTTCTCCTTCCCAGTTCAGAAGCTTCACCGCCATCCAGCTCACCCAAACCCTCATCCACCGAAGCCACCGTCACCTTCTTCTGCCTCAAATCCCCCATGTCTATGCAGGTACCGGGTTTGAAAAGCACATTGTCGATCAAAATGGATGCCCAATCTGCCATCATTTCTGGGTTTTGTGATGCAAAAATTTGTAGCAAGACTCAGAGTTCAATGGTGCTTGAGTTCAATGATGGGTTCAGTTGTGTGTGAAGTGAGTTTCCAGACAAGTTCTGCACGATTAAAAACATTGGTATACAATATGTTTAACCTCTGTATACAATTAGGATAACCTAATTAAAAACACTGCTATATATGTATATAGTATGTTTAATGTCTGTATATAGTTAGAATATCATAATAAAAAAAAATAGAGGACTGTGTGTGTGTTTGTATGTGCGTTTCTATATGCAGTTTTCATAACTGTAATGATTTAAAGCTCTAAATGAAAATAAGCGAGAAAAATTGAAATGAAAACGTGATTTCGTGTACTTAAATATAAATTTTGGTATTTTTTATAATAATTAGCAATATATGACAAACACGCAATTAAGTTAAAATTGCACTTGTAATTATGTTATTAAGTTAAAATACTTAACATCTTCTGTACTTTCCTCTATATATATATAGAGGCTTTCGAAAATAATGGGCCGACAGGGGCCAAGGTGGTCGCCCTTTGGGCCCTACCTTGGGGCTGGCACTGCTCTCCCTCTCTCTCTTTCTCTCTCTCTAGGTCATTGTTCCACTCACTATTTCTTTTTAATTACTTCTGCCCTAAATCTCTACTTTGTTTTTTGGTTTGTGAATGCATTGACATTGAGTGCTGATTCTTCCTTACTTATTGCAGTTCAATCCATACCACATCAGCAGTATTCCTATGTTAACTTACTGTTCATATTAAGTGTAACACCCCGCCTCCCAAGTCCCATCTTCCACGTCATCTGACGGTTCAATTCTATTTGATAAAAAATCTTGGGATGCCCGGGAGACGGACCCGTGCTACATTTTCTTCTTCTTAGACCCATATGCATTAGGGTTCCTGTGTACATTAGTCTATGTACAAAATGACATCAAGGTAAATAAAATTTTTCATTTATTCATTCGACGAATTCTGAGTACAATAAACCATTACAGCGTAGGGGGGTGAGCTACACAGCTCAGTGAATCATTCCATCTATTTAATCCATTATTCCAACAAGATAATGCAAGCAGATCAAACACTTTCAGAGATTAATTCGATTCAACCAACATATTAATTCAGTCGTAATTTAGACCGAACGGGAATACTCTCTGTGCTCCAGATCTTGGGAGAGATCAATTCTGAAACTCAAACCCCTTTCCAGCGGGTTCATCTTTTTTGAAACCCGTTCCATGTTGGTGTCAGTATTGACAGCCAGTTTCAATTCTACATGGAACACAGAAAGTCCCCCGTACCGGTACGTGGTTGAAATCTCATTTAATCTGACTTTTGTGTGCAAGAGCATGATAGATAAATATTTCAACAGAAAATT
>JAJIYU010019399.1:0-10810 GCA_030144865.1 Tinospora cordifolia | reverse complement strand
GATAGGTTGAGCACTGAACCTCTTTTATTTGTTGGAAGGATGAATGGGAGCAAGCTACAGGAATCCCGGAAAGAGCCCAGCTAGCGCACAATTATATATATATATATATATGTATTATATAAAATGTAAGAGAGGCCCTTTTGATCAAAGGATAGGAATGGCCATCGATGCACTGACATGTTCGTTGACAGCGATGTCCATTATGCAGTAGGCCAAGTTTGAGGGCATGCCCAGATTCACCTAGATTCATGAAAGTGGGGGCCATCCCGCGCTCTTGCATTTTTCTTAAAGTATTTCTTTTCCTTTTCCTCATTTTTGACCCTTCAAGTAGGGAAAGGCAGTATGTAAACAGGGCTTGAGGCATATCAATGACAATGTTAACGAGGGGTACGTGTACCACTTAGTTTCTTTTCTCCCCAATTTAAATATATTTATTACTTTTTATTATTATTTAAAATAACTTATTGTTATTATTAAATAATTTGTTATCACCCTACTTTAGTGTTTTTCTTTCAACCATTTTTTAAAACCTTCCTATTAAAAACTCTCTTTAATTTCCATTCTAATCGATTGAATATCTCTCAAAAAGAATCATATTATGAATATCTCTCAAAAAGAATCATATTATATCAAATCTTGAAGCTAGTTCTATTCATATGACTAGCAATGAGAAAAAAAAATATAATAGCTAAATGATAATATGTAATACTGGTCACTCATAAATTTTGTGTTTGTGGATGAAATCCCTATTATTAAAAGATCGTCAATTCTTAACGAAACAGATGTAACAGTGGCTTGTTGAAACCTAGAGTTTTACTTAATTTAGGATGTGTGATGCATATGCCATTTTAAAGTGATTTAAATAATTAAACTAGTAATTAAAATTAAAAAAGATTGAAATCCTTAAAATTTTAATCAATTTAAAAAAACAAAATTATTTAAATATTATTCAAGTTAAATGAATAACCATTATTATTATTATTATTATTATTATTTTCGATTTTCCTTGCGTTAATACGTTTACCCATTTATTTTATTTTAGCTTTATTAAGATAAAATTAGTAAAGTTGCGCATGCATTGTTCATTAAATAATTTTTATTTTGGAGTAAATTAAACTAAAACATAGAAATATTTATACTAGAGTATTAAAATAAAATTATATAAATAAATTTAACCTCTAAAAACGATATAAAAATATTGATTAAATGAGTTGTATGTGACTAATGAACAGATTTAAAAAGAACAAAAAACATATTAAAAAAAAAATAGAAATGATGTCTTATTAAATAATGAAAATAATCGTTGGTGTCATAATTGGCACTTGGTTGTGGGATTTTGTAAGATAACGGATAAAGCAAGAAACTGAAATGTAAATAAATAAATAAATAAATAAGTAAATATTTATTATTATACTAAAAGAAAGATATTGGTGTAAAAAGCAGCTCGTAATAAAGGCATGGTATGATATTTATAGGACAGAAAGAATAGACAAAGCGTAAAACTTCTCAAGTAGATTAATAAAGGTATTAAGCCATTATGACACCAATTACTTCAGCACTAAAATTTGAGATTGGGAAAAAAAAAGGATTTGAAATTAATTGGGACCTTCTATGAAAATGAAATGACTTTCCAGTAGAAATATAAATAGAGAATTGAAAATAAAGTAGAAGAAAGAAAGATGAGAAGAAGAGAGAACCTTAGTTACTAATGGATTTTTCAAATATATATATACATTATAGAAATAAATAATAAGAGTCATATTTATAAAAGTTTCATTTTAGTTGCTAAGTAATCTTCAACGACTATAATTGATTTCTTCATTATTAAAAAAAAAAGAACAACTCTAATGAGTTTCCTTATTATTAAGAAAGATCAATGACTCTAATTATGTGATAATCCGTATTTTTGGACATTGAGTTGACGGGTTTAATATATATTTTCATGTATAAATTAATGAATTATAAATAAAAATATATGATTTTACGACAATTGTATTAATTAATGTGTGTATTAAATAAAAAATAAAAAATAAAAATTAATATTCATAACAAGAGCTTAGTTGAAAAAAATGAAAGGGATTAATGAAATCAATTAATTCTTGCACACACACACATGTATATGATAATACAAAATATATACGATGATGGTGTCTGAAAATATATATATAAAGATAATCATGATGAGTTGGTTGGATAAATAATAAATTTATTTTAAAAAATATACATGATTAAAATGGATAGAGCAAACATGAGGCGAATGAATAAAAAAGATTATCTTAACATTTAATGAGGTGGGACCCACCCCAAAATCCTCTCTATAAAAGACTTGTCTCTCTCATTCTTGTCACAAGTTTCTCTATAAAAGACTTGTCTCTCTCATTCTCGTCACAAGTTTCTCTATAAAAGACTTGTCTCTCTCATTCTTGTCACAAGTTTCTCCTTCATAAAGGAAAGAAAAAAAAAACAGAAATCCAAGAGAGAAAGGAAAAGAAAAAAAAGAGATAAAGAAGGAAAAAAAGAGGAAGAAAAAAGAAAGAAAGAAAGAAAGAGGAAAGGCAAAAGCCACCATTTTCTCAAGGATTTATCGCTTTGGGTCAATTATTTTCAACTCTTTTCAATTCAGAATTATTATTAAAGTTATGAATTATAATTTTGGTAGTGTAGTTTTTAATAGAAGTGATAGTTGATTGTGTAACCCAAAACTAGATTGTATTTTTATAAGGAGTAAAACTATACTCTCTCTCTCTCTCTCTCTCTATATATATATATATACACACACACATCTGTGTGTATGTGTATAATTTGTTCAGCTCAACGAGTAGAATATAGATATGTAATTTGTTAGTACCCATACAGGCCTTAAGAATTTATATAGTAATTGAAAGTCGATACATAAGGGATATACCTATTAACATTGAAATTTTAGTTGGCAGGTACTAAAATGTTTAGAATGAAATTTTGAATTCAATGATATTAAAATTATGATTTTTGGAAGTCAATTGATATATTGAATTTGCAGATGCAATTTGAGGATTAATGAATAAAATGTATATAAAGTTATATAATATTAAATAATAGGAAAATATTATATATATTGTAACACCCCTCCTTCTGGGCCCCATCGTCCATGTCATCTGACGGTCTAATTTTCTTTAATCAATAATCTTGGGCTGCTTGAGAGACGGGCATGCTACGTTCTTCTTTCTAAGAGACTTCCTGTGCATATAAGTCTATTTACAAAAATATTTCATAACTTCATAAATAAAATTCTTTATTTATTTATTCTAACATTTTGAGTACAATGATCTATTACAAAGAAAATAAATTCAAAACTGAAATAAATAATTTGGCTTGGGCCCCTATGCCCTACAATGAAATAAAGAAATTTCTTAATAAATAATCTCTCACGTGAGCTGATAAATTAATTTCTTGAAATGTAAAAAATAAGGGGTGAGCTAAAAAGCCCAGTGAATCATTCCATCTATTTAATTCATTATTTCAACCAAATAATACAAACATATCAAACACTTTCAGCGATTAAATTGATTCAAACAATATATTATTTTTGTTGTAATTTAGATCGAACGGGGATAACCTTTGTGCCCCAGATCTAGGGAGAGAGATTAATTCTAAAACTCAAACCCATCTCTAGTGGGATCATTCCTGAAACCAGTTCCATTCTGATGTCAATCTTGACAGCCAGTTCCAATTCTACATGGAACACAAAAAGTCTGTCCCCATACCGCTACATAGTTGAAATCTTATTTAATCTTGTTTTTTTGTGTATAAGAGCAATAATAAATAAATACTACAATGGTAATTAAATAACATTCATATTCACAAAACATTAACTTTCGATTTCTGATGTAGAAGATCGTACAAGACGCAACTACAGAGCATACTTTATTGGTCATAAGCAGTATAATAATTGAATAGCATAAATAAAAAGGACATGAATAAATTTAAACTAATAAAGAAAACAAACATTATTTAAATCAAAATAATAAATTAAAAGAAAGGATAGAACTTCATCTCGAGATCGCTTCCTAAATTTTTGTAGCACGTCGTTGCTACTACTTCGCAAGCTATTTAAAATAACTCAAGAAAAGAAAAAGAAACAGGGTGCCAAGAAGGAGGCAGAGGGAGATAACAAGAGGAATTTTAACTCTTGTTTTGGGATGAATGAAATAGGTAGAATATGAGGGTTTATATAGAGTCTTTGAGGGTTAGATTCATCATTTTTCACCTTCTAAATCAGGAAAATTTCCATTTAAGTTTAGCTGGGGTAGCTAGGGTTTGAAATTTAAGATTTTAAGATTTTTTTCGTATTTTTTTCAAAATTTTTTGATATTTTTTGATATTTTACTCATTTTTTTCGAAGTTTTTTATATGTGGCGCATGGGCCGTGTGCATGTGGCCCGCGCACCTTATGTTCCTACGCATGGGTTGAAAAGCCCATGTGCAAGTTTTTTTTAATTTTTTTAATATATATATATATATATATATATATATATATATACACACACGCACGCACACACACACACACACACACACACACACACACACAATACAGATATATATACCCAATACAATATTATGTATTCTATTATATAATATTACATATTACTATAAATTATTATAAATTAATCATACATATACCAATCAATAAAATTAATTAATCAATTACTATAAATTAATCCTATATATATTATGTTACTTCATATTTTTTTTTCATATGTTACTATTAATCCTACTATATTAATACATATACTTTTAATAATTAATTAATGTACATGTATATATGCATGTGGTTAAATAATGCCTACATATATACTTCTACACCATTTAATTAGTCAATTAACTTGATGAGTCTATCTTAATTAATTCAAAATAATATATATATATAGATATATATATATATATATATATATATATATATATACGCACCAATTAATAAGATGTCACATATATAGGCACAGACTAATATATACATGTGTCTATACTAATTAAATCGCATTCATATAAACAAAATAATTTGGGGTATTGCATTCTACCCCCCTTAAATGAATTTCATCCTCAAAATTTACACTAGTTCACTTTATGTTGTTTTGTTATGTATTCCTAGTCTTGGACGACTCTTCAATGGACTTTAGTGACAACTCTTGCTGTTTTAGGAATTACATAGCTAAGGTATTTGGCAAGACGTTAGGGAAAACTTTGATCTTGGTAAGAAATTTAAAAATATACTTTTGTAACCTCATAAATTTATCAAAATTTTTTACTTTATTCAAATGATTTCATTAAGGCTTCAAGATATTACAATCAACCTACTTTCGAAAAGAATTTCAACCTAATCGTTCATCTAACGTAGTGCGAAAGTTACTATTAAGGGACTTGTTCTTCATGAACATCATCAACAGGGAAGCCTGCAATAGCGAATACTCTAGCTTGGTTCTGCCCTTGCCCTTGGTTTTGGTTTTTTCCTTGGTTGTTGTTCTTTTGGGACGGTTCTTGTTGAGGACGCATATTTTGTTCTCTAATTTGACGATTCGGAGGCTGTTGCCATTGTTGTGTCTGGGTTTGGCTGGGACAAAACTTTGCTAGGTGCCCTCGCTGATTGTAGTTGAAACATCGCCCTTGACGTCTGACTAGCTCTAATTGTTCTTCTATTTTGGGTTAGTTTTGCCATTGGGGCATTTTATTTTCGTCATTTTGATTAACATTCCTTCTCTTTTGATCTCCTTGGTGATCTCTGTCACCTCCTGGTGTCTTGTTCCTGTTCCTTAACCTTTGCTCAAAACTCAGTTCTTGCTCTAAGGTTAATGCCCTGTCTACGACTTCTCTGTATGTCTTTGGGCAAGCTGTCTTTATTAATTTCAGATCTCAATCTTGAGACCTTGAGTAAAACGGTTGACCTTCTTCTTCTCTTCACTGATTAATTCTGGTGAAAACTTTGCCAACTCGATAAATTTAGCCTCATATTCGGCCACCGTCATCTCTCTTTGTTTCAACTGAACGAAGTCCTCCTCCATCTTCGTCAGTGTGGCTTCTAGGAAGAACTTTGTAACACCTTGCCTCCCGAGCTCCATCTTCTATGTCATATAATGTTTTAATTTTCTTTGATCAATAATCTTGGGCCGCCTGGGAGACGGGCCCGTGCTACATTTTCTTCTTCTTAAACCCAAATCCATTAGGGTTCCTATGTACATTAGTCTATGTACAAAATGACATCATAGTAAATAAGATTCTTTATTTATTCATTTGAAAATTCTGAATACAATGATCTATTACAGCAAAAAATACATTCAAAATTGAAATACATGATTTAGCTTGGGCCTATGTGCCCTACATTGAAATAAATAAAAATTTTCAATAGATAAACCTCCTCGTAAGCTGATTAATTTTTTGAGATATGAAAAATAGGGGGTGAGCTAAAAAGCCCAGTGAATCATTCCATCTATTTAATTCATTATTTCAACCAAACAATGTAAACATATCAAACACTTTGAGAGATTAAATCGATTCAAACAATATATTATTTCAGTCGTAATTTAGACCGAACGGAGATAACTTCTGTGCTCCAGATCTAGGGAGAGAGATCAATTCTGAAACTCAATCCATCTCTAGTGGGATCTTTCCTGAAACTCATTCCATTCTGGTGTCAATCTTGACAGCCAGTTCCAATTCTACATGGAACACAGAAAGTCCCCCGTACCGGTGTGTGGTTGAAATCTTATTTAATCTTATTTTTGTGTGTAAGAGCATAGTAAATAAATATTCACAACAGTATCTAAATACTCCAACCACATAACATTCACAATCACAAACATTGACTTCCGATTTCTGATGTAGAAGATTGTATAGGACGCAACTACAGAGCATACTCTCTTGGTCATAAACAATATATTAATGCATGATAAATAATAGCTCAAACAGTATAACATTCAAATTGACTTTTAATTTATGATGTAGAAGATCGTACAAGATGCAACTTCAAAGCATACTTTCTTGGTCATGAGCATCATAATAATTGAATAACATAAATGCAAAGAACAAGAATAAAATCAAACTAACAAAATAAGCAAACATTATCTAAATCAAAATAATAAATTAATAGAAGGGAAAGAAACTCACATCGAGATCGCTTTCTAAATTCTTTGTAGCACTTTGTTGCTACTACTTCGCGGACTATTTAGAATAGCTCAAGCAAAGAAAAATTAGGACTAAGGTTGCCAAGAAGGAGGCAAAGAAAAAGCAAGAGGAGTTTTCAACTCTTGTCTTTGGGATGAATGAAATGGGTAGAGTAGGGGGGTTTATATAGAGTCCTCTTTCAACTAGTCTTTCTATTTTTCCAATGTGGGACTATCATTTCCTATATATGCATACCTTAACATCATACTATTGCATTTATGAATGCATTTCCTTTGCATAGATACTTTTCTATATATATTACTATCACACTAAACAAAATATTATTTTCATGAATGCATCTAATTAATACTTTATACACATATTTTTTTATTATTAATATCATACTTTATTATTTAAAATATTACTTTCCTATTTAGACAGAGAAGAGTATATTTACCCAACATTTCTATATGTCTTATATGAATTAATGCATATCCCTATATGCTTCTATGCCAATTAATTAATTGCAAATCAATGAAAATTCTATATATACGTATATTACGACAATTGAAATTTCAGGTATTACAAACTTCTCGTAAAATATCTGCCTAAACTCTTCCGAGGTCATTTGACTAACATTGATGGTCGGGTCTGCCTTTACCATTCGCCACCAACTTCTAGCTAGTCCCTTAAATTGATGGGTAGCCAACGCTACCCTACTAGGACCCGTGACTCTTAACACAACCAAGTGTTCTTCTAATTCTTGGTACCAATGATCAGCTGTTAAGCTATCAGTAGTACAATGGAATTGTGATGGTCTCAATTTCTTTAGTTCTAACAGCAATTTTCTATGTTCGCTGTCTTCTAGGTCCTCTGGTTCCTCTTGAGGATCTGAAATCTCAAGTGCTGGCATTTGCTGTTGCATCGAAATCTGATCTTGCACCTGCGGCTGTGGTGCCTCTTGCGGTATCATTCGAGTTAACATCCTCTCTATTTGTTCCATCACTCTTCTGGTGACTTCATTCATCATATGCTTCATTCTAGCCTCAGCCATGCCGTTCTATGCTTCCTGAGAGTTGGTGTCATTAGATGTAGCACCTCTTGTTGCGTATCTCCTAGGTCCAGCCGTTATCTATACATTAACGTCGATTTAGTATTTGTTTCTGCCATTTTTGTTTAGCCTGTTCTATCATGTCTCTAGATTTATGTCTCTAAGTGCTCAATCTGTTGAGTGGTCTAATAATTTATTCTTCTAGGTCACTTTTGTTTTTTTCTTTTAGGTATAGGATTTGGTTATATACAAGCAGTAAGATCATCATACATTCCATCATTCAAGAAATTTATGCTAGCATAGTAAAATTCTAGGCTTCCACCTATGCATCCAGGTTTGTGTGTCCCATACCACCCTTGCCCTTTGACATAAATTTTCACCCAGAAACTTAACTATACCCAATCAATTTCGCAAATGTTTCGATTTCTAAGACTTTCTAAGCCTCCCTATACTTGACTGTCCCATACCAGCCAAGTATAGGAAACAAGTTCGTCCAAAGCCATCGATCATTCACCAAACATGGTCCGTCATTCTCTGAGTTTAGGATTCTTCCGTACCCATGAATTCCTATGTGTCCCATACCACATAGAAACCAAGGATACGAGATCCTCTCGATCTCGTACCCTAACCAAACAAGTGTTCGTGTTTCACACGTTTTTAGTCTCTAACTTATGTCCTAGAAGTTTATTCATGATTCACTGTGCCACCCTTGGCAACCCCCTAGTCTCTACTTAAGGTCACTTCCCTAGACTTAGGTTCTTAAATCCTTGTTGGCATCTTTTTTGGACTATAGTGAATTCTTAGCCCTTAATTTCCACCTCCTAGTTTTCTTTCGTAAGAAAATAAGTGTGTTCTTCAACTCTGACTACTCATATGAGCTGGTGGGACAACCTCTAGATCGGACGGCGAGACCGAAGTCTGCTTAGCAACCGTGCTTTCTAGAACGGGATAACTCATCTCCCTTTCAATGTTTAGCTTTACTCGGGACAAGGCTTACCCACTATCAATTCAACTCGTAATCTTTGTATCCAAACAAAACCGTTGAAAACATATATCTTTTTTCAAAAAATACTTTTTCAAAATTATTTCAGTTTTCAAAATAGGACGTAGGGCTTCTAAAATAAATAAATAAATAGTCTAAGCTGACTAATCAATTTTTTCTAATTCTTGCCCAAGGCATCTAAAGCCTAAGCTCTGATACCACCTTTGTAAACCTGCCTCCCGAGCCCCATCGTCCACGTCATCTGATAGTTTAATTTTCTTCAATCAATAATCTTGGGCCACCTGGAAGATGGGTCCGTGCTACGTTCTTCTTTCTAAAGGACTTCCTGTGCATATAAGTCTGTACAAAAATATTTCATAGCTTCATAAATAAAATTCTTTATTTATTTATTCTAAGATTTTGAGTACAATGATCTATTACAGAGAAAATAAATTCAAAACTGAAATAAATAATTTTTCTTGGGCCCACATGCCCTACAATGAAATAAAGTATTTCTTAATAAATAATCTTCCATGTAAGCTGATAAATTAATTTCCTAAAATGTGAAAATAGGGGGGTGAGCTAAAAAGCCCAGTGAATCATTCAATCTATTTAATTCATTATTTCAACCAAATTATACAAGCATATAAAACACTTTTAGGGATTAAATCAATTGAAACAATATATTATTTTTGTTGTAATTTTGACCGAATAGGGATAACCTCAGTGCTTTAGATCTAGGGAGAGAGATCAATTTTGAAACTCAAATCCATCTCTAGTGGGATCATTCTTGAAATCCGTTCCATTCTGGTGTCAGTCTAGACAACCAGTTCCAATTTTACATGGAACACAGAAAGTCCGTCCCCGTACTGTTACATGGTTGAAATCTTATTTAATCTTATTTTTGTGTAGAGGAGCAATAATAAATAAATACTACAACGGTAATTAAATAACATTCATATTCACGAAAACATTGACTTTTGATTTTTGATATAAAAGATCGTACAAGACGCAACTACAGAGCACAATTTCTTGGTCATAAGCAATATAATAATTGAATAGCATAAATAAACAGGACAAGAATAAATTTAAACTAATGAAGCAAGCAAACATTATTTAAATTAAAATAATAAATTAAAAGAAAGAAAAGAACTTCGCCTCGAGATCGCTTCCTAAATTTTCGTAGCATTTCCTTGTTATTACTTCCCAGGCTATTTAAAATAGCTCAAGAAAAAGAAAAAGAAACTCAGGGTGCCAAGAAGGAGGTAGAGAGAGAGCAAGATGAATTTTAACTCTTGCTTTGGGATGAATGAAATGGGTAGAATGGGGGGGAGGTGGTTTATATAGAGTGTCTGAGGGTTAGATTCATCATTTTTCACCTTCCAAATCAGAAAAATTTTCATTTATGTTTAGTTGTGGCGGCTAGGGTTTGAAATTTGAGATTTTAGGGTTTTTTTTTCGTATTTTTTTGGAATTTTTCAGTATTTTTTGGTATTTTATTCATTTTTTAATGTTTTTTATATGTGGCGCACAGGCCATGCACATGTGGCCCGTGCACCTTTAAAAGCCCATGTCGGGACCCCTTCCCTAGGATGAAGGGCGAACCGACCGGCACAGTGCCCCAACAAACCCGCTCGCAAGCCGAG
>JAJIYU010019398.1:0-10829 GCA_030144865.1 Tinospora cordifolia | reverse complement strand
ACACCTATAGAAACCATGAAGAATGATTCCATGTGCCAAGATAAATGATCATGTATACTAAGGTTACATATAAAATGTCTCATAAGTGTGTGTGGGCACACATGTGACAAATCCAAGATAGAAGTTTAATGAGATTGGCTGATTTAAAGAGATATAGAAAGATTCCTTTACCTAGAAAAAAATTAAAAAAATAAAAACTTACCTCATGCTCACATGTGGAGCCAAAAAGGGCAAGAATCCAAGGGAAATAAGAAACATTTTAAAGCTTTGTTTTTGTGTGTCCATATTAGAAATTTATTTGATTTTATCAATTACAACAAATTAGAATGTTTCCCTACTAATATAAGACGTCCAAGAGAGATTAGAATGTATTCTAAACCTTTAATTTAATTGTGTTCATATAGATAAAAGAAACAAATAAGGTTCAAAGATTTTCCTCACATTTGGATTAGAAACATTAATGGTCCCACTTGCCAACCATGAACACACTTGCCTTTCTCACCCAAACCATCCCCTTATGAGTATGAAAACATGCCCAAACATGGTGAGCTTCCCTAGATGCCCCCCTTGTGCTCATGAACACCTATAAATACCCTCTCTTGCTCACATTCATCTCATCCTAAAGCAAAGAGTTGACACTTCCCTCTTTGCTTATTCTTGCCCTCTGCTTGGCATCTCTTCTCACATTCTTTTCTTTCTTGTGTGAAAAATTTTTATTTTAGTATTTTAGAGAGTTGTTGAAGTAGTCTTGTTGGTGGTTTAATGTTCCGAAAGTGGTTGATAAAGGGAACCTCTACCAGATTCTACAAAGAAACTCGAATTAAGGTGGAGAGGATTTCTTAAACTTCTACTTTACTTTTTTAAAATTTCTAGCATGTTCATGCTTGTTTGAATTCTAGTTTTCAGCATATTTAATTTTAGTTTCAGCATGTTTAATCATATTTTAATTTTAGTTCAACATGTTTTTATGTTTTAATCACTCATGAGAGCATGCCATGCTTAGAAGTCATGTTTAAGATTTAATTCAATGTATCAAGCATGCTATGTAATGTTTACATGCTTTCTTGGTTGTTTAAAATTTTGGTATTTATATTTTGAATTTCTTTTATGATTATGTGTTTCTTAAACATAAGAAATTGAAGATAAGAACCACGTACTGCCATAGTGACTCGTATGGGTGCAATAGGTGTTCTTAACACATGCTTGGAGTTTGTGATTGCAGAGCGCAACTAAGGGATACTTGGTATGTGACATCTAATGAAAAGTGACAAAGAAATGCCTTTCCACCCTAAAGAGGAGTATCTAAATTAAGAATATCAAGAGAGTAGAACCCCTTTCAGTCTTAACCTCAATTACAACCAAAAAGTTGCTTGAATCACTTAATACATGAAAGTGTTTAAATTTGAATGTGCTATTGATTTGAAATAGTAACTTAGTTGTTTAATGAATGTAACACCCTGCAATTTTACAAACGTGTACGTGTCGTGAGTAAGCATGAAATAAAATATTATTTTTATAGAAACATGAAAATTTAAAATAAAATAACAAAAAATGAAAGAAATAATAGTTTTTACAAAAAAAATAATAAATAAATAAAAATATAAATTCTAGATTTAATAATGCTTTAGAAAGAAAAGAGAAAAAGAAATAAATGAATTTTAAAAAATACTAAATAAACATAAAAATATTTGGAAATAAGATTTAAATGTTTATTACAATATTTATTAAAAAAATAAAATAAATCACATTGATTAAAGTTGAAAAAAAGTCCAAAAATAAAAAAAGATACTTATTGGGAGTTTATTAAACACATTTAAAAAAAAGGGGGAATTGGACAAAATTTTCTTCTATAAACAGTAACCATGGGGTACTGTTCATATGTGGGTACTGTTCATCTGAGTAACCCCGTTCATCCCATTCTTAATCGCAACAGAAGTGAAAAAACGAAGAACAGAAGAGGAAATCGAACGGAAGAATCGCAGAGCGTTTGGGACGTTCATTTTTTATCATCGAAGATCAGATTTTCGCTTAGAGATAGTCAAAATGATCAAGATCAGATCTAAAGTAATTTTAAGCATCTAAGGTATGCTTTTGAAGTCTTAAACTTGTCTAAATCAATTTCTATAAGCTGACAATATCAAAATCACAAAAGGGATTGGTGATTTGGGGTTTTTGAAGTACAGAATGATCCGGAGCGAATTGAGCTCAAATCTTTCTTTTAAATTGATGAATTGTGATTCTAGACTAAATTTTGGAAGTTTTAACTATTCATTTGCTGTTTTTGACGGGTTTGCAAGTTTTTGGGAGGATCCAGAAGTTTTGGATGTGAGAATCCTTTGGGCAAGCATAAAATTCGATCCGCTCAACATTTGAGGTAACAATTAGAATTGAAGTTGTTCTATTCTAAATTTGGAAGAAAATAAATATAGTTTTGTATGGTGATGTGGTGAAATGGGGAATCTAAATTTTCAGAAACCCTTTTTTTAAGGAAATTTATGTGGATGGCCTAGAATGAACGTGAACGGTGATTCTGATTGTAGCGGGGAGTTGGGTGATTGGAGATTGAAGTCATTTGGAGTCTTGAAGCAAATATTAAATATTAGAATTTTCTTATTGAACTAGAAATTATTTATCTAAGACTTAAGGGGATTTTTGAATGGTTTTAAGCTTTAGATTATTTTATTTAAGTTGAAAATGTAGTAGAGGCCTAGAAAAATTAATCTGTAAATTTTCTATTGTCAAGAAGAAAATTATAGAACAATGAATATCTGTGGGATTATTTTATAAATCATTTGGAAGGTATATCTTATTTACCTTGAATATTTTAGTTTTGATTGGCCTAAAATGATGAATTTGCTTGATTATGAGCATTGAAATAGAGATTTGGAGTTTACGAGAGTTATAGTTTAAAAATTGAGACCTTTGATCTAGAATTGGGGGTTTTTAAGTATTAGAAGTCTTATTTTATTCTTAATAAATTTTATTTGATATGAATGGTTTATGTGGATATAAAAAAGAATATTATTAGAATTCAAGGGGTTCAGAGCTTCTGAGATTTTGATTTAAATTCTATTAATTGATTTATTTGAATGCAAAGAAAGGATTAGAATATTAAGAACTCCTTGAAATTAAAGGTTTGAATTTGGGCCTCTAATTCAAGTTTTAGTGTCTTAAATCATTAGTTCTGATCTAATTGAATTTTATGGAGGTAAATGGACGGTAGTTTTAAAGTTATGGAGGTTCAAGATAAGAGATTTAAATTATTGGTCGCGATTTGGGAGTTAAACATGAATATTAAGTATTCAAATAGTCTTGTTTTGATAGAAATAATTATTTGAAGGTTGGAGGCGAATATTGGAATGTTGGAACCGTCTTATTTATGTAGAAATTATTTATTTGGGAATTATGAAAAATTTTAGAGAGTTTTAAGATTGAAATTAATTTATTTAAGTTGAAGAAGATTGAATTAGACGCTTTCTTATGTAATAATTGTTAATTTTAGAGTTCAGTTCAAAATTTTGATGTGAAGACCTTCTTTTAAATCAAAATGAAAATTATTGAATATGAATGAATTATTTTTGAAATTAAAAGTGGGGTATTGAAGGAGATTCTAGAGGTTCAGTGATCCTAGGTCAAATCTATTTTGAGATCTGACAAAAAAAAAGGATTTTTGGAAAAGGATCTGGTGTTGAATAAGGTAAATATGAGAGTTTAAGAATATCCAAACCTAGAATTACTTTAATTAATTATAAATAAATTATTAGAGCTTAGAGATTTAGTATTGTGATTGTTAATTGCAGATTAATGACTTCGGAACGTAAAGAAATCTCTTTGAGGTGGAAGCAAGGGAAATTCGAGAAATTCAGGTGGGCGTGACTTGCTTGCTCTTACGTATTATATAGATTTAAGATTCAACATTTATGTGATAGTTTTAGATTAAGAAGAATTTCATTTGGAAATTTGTTGAACATGTTTGATGTGCTTGGATGAATGATGTTTGAATGATAGTGTAGTTAATGACCAACTAATTCATTTCATGCTAGATTGATTCATGATATCCATAAATAGAAGACATGCATTGAATAGTAGTATTCATTCATTTGAATCCCATGTAAATTGCATTGGCATGACATTGATTATTTAATTGAACTATTATTAAATTTCATTGATTCCTTAATATGTTGTGAGATACTTTTGTATGATTGAATTTGTGTGTGAAACTAAAATAAGATGAAGGATTATTAAGAATCCACGTACCGGTGCGATTGACGAGCCTAAAGCAGATTGAGGTGGTATCCCCTATATGCCACCGCTTGAGATCAATAAGCTACAAGGTGGATCGTAGGTATTCTCAACCTGAGCTATCTGGGACAACTAGAAGTCCTTGAGAGATAGTACTCCGTGCTAGCAAGTATACTCCCTCGGATTGTGCTTCTGACAGGTAATTGGCCTTACGCTTTACCCGAGAGTTATTATGATTCAGATCACAGGGAATACCAAGAGACATCTCAACCCTCTTCTGGTCTCAAACTTCGACCAAAACTAAATGAATGTTTTGAAACGCCTAATGTTTGAAAGTGTTTGTAATATTTTGGATTGGGTCTGTATAATGCGTGTGATGTGTAGGAATGATCTACTGGGCTTTCGAGCTCACTCCCATTTTATTTTTCAGGTACACATGGACGTAGATTTTTGTAACCTAAGTTAGAAGACTCTCACTATTGATTGATAATCTCATGGGGAGATTATTCGGGAGAGGAGATTTTGGAGGTCGTATTTTATTTACTTCTACTGAACTAATTTTCATGTAATTATTTTGGTTTTAAATTCAGTCGATTAGATTATTGAACAATATTATATGTTTAACATTTTCTGTTTTAATAAAATTTTTTAAATTGATTCCACTGCATGATTTATGATTTGTAATGTTTGATTTAAATTTGTTTTATATAACAGTAGAAATCTGGTGAATATAATGAGAAGTTATTTTGATCTTTTGTCTTGTGTGAAATGTGCTTTGAGATATTTCTCTTAGAATTAACTATCTGGAACTTGAATTGAAGAAAAAGATTTGATAGAAGATTTTAAGTAGCATCTCGATTCTCAACGGGCGACGATCTACACGTGAGGTAACATGTGACAAGAGGTCCAATTGAGAGTCGGGGTGTTACAATGAATGATCTACTGGGCTATGTGCTCACCCCTTCCTTTTATTTTTTAGGAAATTGACTTGAATCATGAAGGCCATGGATATTAGATTATTTATAAGTTTTGGAAGTTCTATTTTAAGGGCATGTTGCCCAAATTTTGAATTTAAGACTTCCGCTGAATTTTATTTAAGTTTTGAAAGTTATGTACTCAAGTTTTGATTTAAGAATGTAACTTTCTTTATTTTATTTGAATAAATAAAGAGTTTGAAGTATTCCTTTATGTAATTGTATAGCCTTATTGAATTGAAATTTAATACATTGTGATGTATCCATGAACGTTTTCAATAAGTGTTTAAATAAAGGAATTGAGATGTAAGTTGTGTACTTATAAATGTAACATAGGACCCAACTTGCCTTGTGGTTGAGCTTGAACCAGTTTCTAGGGGGTTAGGGTGTTATAAAGGTGGTATCAGAGCCGGTTCTGAGTGTAATAGGTGTGCATCTCGAGGACAAGATGGCCTCCAAGGGATGGATTATAATAATCCCACATCGGCTGGACCTCAGAGTTGAGACTGGGCTATAAGTGCATACGCAGGTGTTCACTAGTACCGAGGCCTTTTGGGGGTGGCTCAAGTTTGAGTCTCTCCAGGAAGAAAAGCCCCACGGTGTGTCTGTGGCTAAGTGGGGACAATATCGTTACGTCATGGGACCTAATGTGTTACATCTTCGCATATCTCCATTGATTTTATAAGTTTGCCCAGAAGGTAGGGTTATGGTCACTCGTCTTTTAGGACAATATATCTTGGCTTGGTACTGTCTAACCAATCCATCCCCAAGATTACATCATAGCCATAAAAAGGTAAAGTACATAAATCAACCATTATGAGCTTATCCCCGAACCTTAGGTCACAACTACACATTCTTTTTGAAGTCACAGTTGTTCCTATTGTTGTGGACACATTCAAAGTTACGGATAGTGTTTTTGTCACAAGTTGTAACCTACCAGCTAGTTTTTCAGAGATAAAAGACTTAGAGGCACCTGAATCAAATAACAATTTTAAAGCAACATTAAACAATAAAAATGTACCTTCCACTATAGGGACCTGGTCTTCCTGGGCCTCAACAACGAACATTCTAGCTTGGTTCTACCCACGACCCTAGTTATGCCCTTGATTGGCATTCGACTGTTGTTGCCTCCCCTGAGGACAACCGTTTTGACCTCCTCCCTAAGTTTTTTGTGGTTGAGGAGCCTAAGCGGGTGCAGTCGGGTAGTTTCTTGGTACATGACCTTTTTGCCTGCACACATAGCATAATCCTTGCTTCCTCGCCTATTCTTTTAAGTCATCTTTATTTTGCCCCTATTCTGGGTTTGTGGTACCTTTCCACCACTCTTATTCTTTTTCTAGGCCTCTAGGTCCTCTATTTCATTACTAAGCCTCTTATTTTTTCCTCCCAACCTCTATTCTAAGTTGAGTTCATGCTCTAAGATCCCTATATGTCTTTAAGCTTAGAGTTATAATCACTTTGCAGATCTCGATCTCGAGACCTTGAATAAATCTATTAGCCTTCATCTTCCCCACCTAGATCAGTTCCTAAGAGAACTTGGCTTGCTTAGTAAATTTCCTCTCGTATTCAGTCAAGGTGCGATCTCTCTGATTGAGTCTTACAAAGTTTTCCTGTAGCTTTCTTAGGGTAGCCTTCGGGAAGAACTTGTCATAGAACATTTTCTTGAATTCTTCCCAGTTCATCTTCTCAGCGTCTGTGTCGGGGTCCATCCTCATTATACGCCACCAACTTCTAGCTGGTTTCTTGAAACAATGTGTGGCCATTGCCATGCTTCTTGAACCTGTCAGTATTCATTTCATCAAACGTTCGTACTATCATTACTCTAGATTTAATTTCTAGGTTCTCGATCCATTCAGTGGCCTAAAGGTTTTTCTTCTAGGTTCTTTTCGTGCATGGGTACATGATTTGGTCTCAAAGCAAATAAACAATAAAGCATGCACATCACACAATCATACAATCAAGCTAGCACAACAAGGTTCCAAGCTTTCACCTAAGTTTTTAGGTTCAAGTGTCTCGTACCATTTTACCCCTTCCACTTAGGCTTTCACCCAGAACAGAGTTGCACCCAAACAATTTTGCGAATTGCTTGATAGCTAAGGTTTCCAAGCCCACTATACTCCACCGTCCCATACCAGCGAGCATAGAGAAACCTATTCTGCCAAAGTTACCGATCATTTACCACATATGGTCCATTATTCTCTGAGTCCAAGCTTATTCCATAACCCTGAATTCCTATGCATCCCAAACTACATAGAAACCAAAAGATATAGAAGCTTCCCGGTCCCATGTCCTGATCAAACAATTTTCTATTTTCACACAAGTTTCAATCTCTAGCTTATGCCCTAAAGATTTATGTTTTTGATCCATTGTGCCACCCATGGCCATACCATGTTTCTACCTAAGGTTTTCCCCTGGACCTCTGTCTAGTTGACTCATAACCTTTGTTTAGCCGAGATACCACATTTGGCATCTTTTACGACTTCTAATCAATTTTTTGCCCTAATTTTCTACCTTCTAATTTTCTTTTATAGAAAGTAAAGATCTTCTTCAACTCAAACTACTCGTACAAGCTAATAGGACAACCTCCAGATCGGGCGGGGAAACCAAAGTCTGCTTAGCAACTACACTTTCTAGGGTGGGATAACTCACCTCCCTTTCAATGTTTAGCTTTATTCAGGACAAGGATTACCCACTATTTGCTCAACTTGTAGTCTTTGCATCCAAACAAAATATTTCAAAACATATCTTTTTTTTTTGAAAACAAATTCAAAAATAGTTTTTAATTTCAAAATAAAACGTAGGGCATTCAAAATTCTAACTCAAAACAAGGTAAAACTTTAATTGAGTTTCTAATTCTTGTCAAACAACTAATGTTTGACTTTTTAGTTCAAGCCCAACAACACATGTTTAGGCTTTACTTTCTATTTCTAACACAATATATCTAATAGCTAAGCTCTGATACCACCTTTGCATAAGAGGAGACTTTCTAATCTTTTCCCTAGTAACTAATTCCTAGGCTCTGATACCACCTTTAGTAACAGAGGAAACTTTCTAATTTTGGCCTAACAACTAATGCGTAGGCTTTGATACCACCTTTGTAACACCCCAACCCCCAAGAGACAGATTTAAGCTTAACCACAAGGTAGGTTGGGTCTAATGTCATATTTAAAAGTACATAACTTGGATCTTAATTCCTTTATTCTAACACTTATTGAAATACTCATAAATACACTTTCATTGAGTTTAAAATTTAACAAGATAATACAAGTGAATAAAAGAAAACTTCAAACTCTTTATTTATAAAATAAAGAAATACGTTGTTGAATTCATATAATCAAAAGAAAGAGTACATAACTCTAAAATTTAAAACAAAAATTTAGCGAAAGTCTTTATTCAAAATTTGGGCAATGTGCCCTTACATAGAAACTTTCTAAAAATAGACTTTCTAATTCCTTAGTAAGCTTGATCATGTATTTCAATTTCGTGAAAAATAAAAGGAAGGGGTGGACAAATAAACCAATGGATCATTCATCAAACTACTAATTTACTAATTCAAATCAAAAGTGTATCTAATTTCAATCACTTACAAGTATTAAGTGTTTCAAACAATATCTTGTCAGTGTTGTATATTTGAACAAAAGGGGTTTTTAATCCCTTGATGTTCTTCATTAAAATACTCCTATTCTAGGATGGAATGACAATTCATCTTGTCACATTCCATTGGAAATAAGGATCACATGTCCCCATTCCTAGTATTTTAAAACACATCCACACTCGGTGATGCTACTCATATACACTAAGTAGATGGAAAGAAGACCCATAGTGTAACACCCTAACCCCCTAGAGACAGGTTTAAGCTCAACCACAAGGCGAGTTGGGTTCTATGTTACATTTACAAGTACACAACTTGCATCTTAATTCCTTTATTTAAACATTTATTGAAAACGTTCATGGATACATCACAATGTATTAAATTTCAATTCAATAAGGCTATACAATTACATAAAGGAATTGTAACACCCCAACCCCCGTACTTTAAGCAGTGAACATTGCCACTGTTCTCTTGACAGTGGACTTAACAAACGGCTCGTCGGGCCGGTGCTACATTACAATTGACACACACTTGTTCTTTTTCTTTTCAATATCTCGTGCCTTTGTGTAAAATTCAAGAATACAAAATTTTCAACAAAATCAAGGAAATTTAAAAGAGATAAAGAAATTTAAAATATTTTATTCATAATAGAAATTGAGAGTACTAAACTTTTCAAAAAAACAAACTAATTGTTACAGTGGAAGTCTTCAAAATACTTTTTAGTAGAAAAACATAAAAACTTTGGGCAACATGTCCTTAAAAATTCAAAAAAATTATAAAGTAGAAACTTTCTAAGGACTATCGATATTCAACTGCTCCATGGGTTTCATGTTCCTGAAAAATAAGAAAGGAAGGAGTGAGCACATAGCCTAGTGGATCCTTTTCGAACAACCATCTTTCATATTCAAACTCATAACACAATCATAATTTAAACACTTGCAATCATTAGGCGTTTCAAATAACAATTTGTTCAAGTCGAGTCTCAGACCAAAAGGGCCTTTAATCCCTTGATGCTCTTAACTAAATAAATAGGGCTCACTCGATATCAACCCGTTAGTGGCACATGTAAGCATCAACCCGTTACACATGGTGACCCACCAGTGGTACACGACCCTCAAGTACTTAGGTCTGAAAACCATATGACCTAACTCATATAAAAAAGACATCCATAGCGTCACCATGACCACTACAATGGTATGTGGTTATTATTTCCATCATCTTTGATTAATTCTCATATCATGATCTCATAAAATAAATTTCAGAATATGAAATCAAACTAAAATTCAGAATATACATAGTCAATTCATGATACTCTCATAAAACATGCATCATACTTTAATTTAAAAGCCTAAGCATGATACTAACATAGCATGAACGATATGATTGCTCAAACATGAATCAAAACTGAAATACTGAAATAGCATGTAAAATTCTAGAACTCAAGTTGAAAATCTTTGAATTCAGTAAAAAAACACACAACAATGAGCATACCATGAATTCAAATAAGAATAGAAAGGTGTTCTAGAAATTACTTCCACCTTGTGACGCTTTCTTCCAGAATTTCGACAACAATTCCCCCCACGTACTACTGCCAATGAAGATCACCCAATTTAATTCCCCAATTTGAGAACTTCTCACACACAAGAAGGGAAGATGGGAAGAGGTGCCAAGAAGAAGGCTTGGAGAAAACAAGAGGAGAATTCAACTCTTATTTTTTGGAATGAATGAAATTGAGAGCCTAGGGGGGTTTATATAGGTTTTCAAAGGGAGAAAATTAGAAAGTTTTGCATTTGTCACACCCTGACCCCCGAGCTGGACATCATATCAGTCGATCTAAGGCCTTCTCGTTAGGCGTCGCGCAGCTCCAAGCTCAGCGCATGGTCCGCCGAGGCACCGGGCGTGCGACAATCATCATCATCTTTCCACAAAGCTCTATACACGAGGTTTAAATCATTTCTTAATTTCAAATAATCATTTTATTCATGCTTCACTAAGCAATTAATTTCAAATCAAATTCACCG
>JAJIYU010019397.1:0-10841 GCA_030144865.1 Tinospora cordifolia | reverse complement strand
AAAAGAAGTTAAATATATTTTATAATTAATTACTAAATAATGAGCCTTAAAATATGATAATGCTTAATTATAAGATAACAAATTTAATGTCAAAATGAGCATTATCATGTAACAGATTTTGTTTACATATGGGTATAATATATATTTATTTTATATGTATAGCAGATTATATATATATATATATATATATATATATTAAAATATAAATAGTGGAATAGGGTGGTGAGATATATTAAAATATGAGTAATGAAATAGAATGGTGAGATATATTAAAATATGAATAATGATATGAAGTGATTGGCTAAGAATATTTATAAATAGCACCCTTCTCTATAGAGAAGAATGTTCATTCTTCTCTATATGTCACCGTTTGAGATCGACGTGCTACAAGGCGGATCGTAGGTATTCCCAACCGTAGTTGTTGATTACAGCTAGTAGTCTTTGGGAGTTAGTACGAGGTTGCAGGAAGTACCCTCTTTTAGGCTGTGATGCTAAGGACTTGACTAATTTTAGATAGTTGCTTGAGACTTCCTATGATTAGACGAGATCACGGGGGATACCGAGAGACATCTCAACCCTCTTCCGGTCGTAGACCACAACTGAAACAAATACTTGTTTGAAATGCATAATGTGTGTAAGTGTTTGAATGTTTTAAATTTTGGTTTGTATAATGCTTGTGATGTGTAGAGATGATCCACTGGGCTTTCGAGCTCACCCAAAATCTATATTATAGGTAACCACCAAGATGAGGTTTGACCGGACGTCATCTCCACTAGTTTTGTTTTGTTTTCGAAGTAGCTGGGTAATACTTTCTCTCTTTTTTTTTTTTTTAATAATATGTAAGCTTAGTCAGTGTGTTGTTGTGTCCTTTTGTTTTGTTAACGACATGTAACCGAATGTTTTGTCAACGTACAAATGAAAACTCTTTTAACTATAATATTAAGGATATCTGAAGCTTTTGATCAAAATTTTGTTCCGCTGCATGTTTTTATTCGTATTTCTGATTCAATCTTATTTTGAAAAATAATTTATTTGCGAAACTCAAAAAGAACTAAGTAGCATTCCAATTTATCATCGGACGACGATCCCCACCTGAGACAACACGTGAACGGAGGTCCGATTGAAAAGTTAGGGTGTTACAGTATGAGACCCACTATTTATTTTGTTTATTTATTTGTCAAAGTACAATCGTTGGGTCAGATATTTGTTATTTTATCTGAACTCGGTCATGGGGCCATTGTTTAGTTTTATTTTGATGATCAATTCAAGTATTATTTTCGGTTATTGTTTCATCCCAAGGTGTTTGTTATTCATGTTGTGAGTTAGTTATCTTTACACTCTATTGAATTATGGGATGTGATCTGGTACAAACCAAGAAATCAGATAATGTGAGAAATAAGTAATATCCCAATTTTTAAATAATATAATGTGACAAAAGTAAGAGTGATTGT
Organism: Tinospora cordifolia; assembly: GCA_030144865.1. Lineage (NCBI taxonomy): Eukaryota > Viridiplantae > Streptophyta > Magnoliopsida > Ranunculales > Menispermaceae > Tinospora > Tinospora cordifolia. The sequence continues at coordinate 9,390 of JAJIYU010019397.1, read as the reverse complement.
ATATAAGTCTCTAATTGTAAGACAAACGTATTAATTGTCAAAGATTTGAGAACCGAGGCGTCATAAAGTTAAAGGCATGTGATAAGATAAAAATAGAACTCTCTATTTTTGATATTATAGTAATTGGTTATTGAGATGCTATTAATATACAACTTGTTTATATTTGTCTACATATCAAAATTGCACTTTCTTAACCAAGATTATATTATCCTATAATGATTTTCTTTTGTACGTACAATTGTAAAAGTATTGATGAACATTTCATTTATGCTCAGCTTTTAAAATGAAATTACTGTTGTTGTATTGATCTCGTACGCATCTATTTCAGTTTAGTGTAAGTAAAATTAACGAAATGTTCATAGTAATATTTGTTTGTTATTACCTTTTTAAATTAACTTAATGAGACATTTCAACAAACATTTTCAATGCACAATATATATTTATAATTCTAATAACACATAACATTAAAACTTGGATAATCCATACTTTTTATAAAAATATTTCAGTTATAACTGTCATTTACCTATGGTCTGCTTTTGTTTCTAAAAATATGACTGATAACTTTTGAAGGTAGCATATACAATTTTTGTTTTTCTAAATTTATATTTAGTTTTCATATTTTTTTTAACACAAATCATACGAATAGTTTCAAAAAGTGTTTGGCAGACGAATATGATATTTTTGACATTATAATATATTTACTTGTATACTTTTGAAATATATAATACTTTTACAATATTATTATTTTTTAAATTTGTGTGTTTTTCTTGTTTTTTTTTTTTTTTTAATCAAAGAAAAAAGGGCGTGGCTTGACTTAGTACGCTGTCGTAACATGGGCAAGCCCAGTAACATGATTGGATTTGTTTTGGGGTTTGGGCTGGGGTGGATACTTGGGCTTGTATTCGTCAAAAGGACCAGAAAGTTGTCCAAAGCAGTTAAGAGGAGCGATTTGACTCGCCGCGTTCGGAAATCTATATAAACAACGTGGCAGGTGGAAACTCGGTGGAAGTTCGTTTTGAAAGGTCTCGTTTGTAGGGATTTTGACTCCGGTGGAGTAACAGAGGTATGATCACGTTGTCGTTCATCACTTTCATGTTTCCTGAATCTTTCTCTTGAATTGGACATTATTGGCTTTTCTTTTCTTTTATTTATGGTTTTTTTTTTTTTGAAAATTTTATACGGATCTTGGATAGCGATTCGTTTCGTTTTTGTTTTTAGGGTTAGGTTGGTGTCCATTTGGACGGATTGCCTTTGAATTTTGCTTCTCGATGGAAGACTTAGAGGATTTAGCGCTCTAGTTCTTTTTCACGGGGATTAGACTTTTCTTTCTCTGTTTCTTGTTCTTGTGATGGAGTTTTCACACCTTCTTGCATTTGTGCTTCGATGTTGACATGAGCAATGGTACTCGAATTAGGGCTTCTTTCTTGAAGTTGTTACTAGGTGATTTCTTATTCTTTGATGGCCTGGTATCGCATATCAACGTGTAGATTGAGAGAATCAAATTGCAAGGAAGCACCTGCAGGATGTTTAGCCAAATTATATGGTGGTTCAGTAAGCTAGTCGTAGGGTTCGAACTACTGAAAATTAAGGGTTGTGTTTAGTTGGTGATCGGTAAGTAAGTTTTCAACCTGGAAATCGAAAACTCAAAAAGTGACTCTTCATCATTTTCTGAAAAACAATTTGTTTTCATGAACACTGATTCTCGGATTCAGTCAAACCAGATGGGTTTTCTGTTTAATCAAATTTTGGATGTAGAAAGCTATATCCAAATCACCAACCAAAGGTCCCTAAGTTTTTTTTTTTTTTTTTTTCAAAGTTGGGAAGGGGAAATCACAACCTTGTAGTTGGCATTTTTCTTTTCTTGTTTCCTTTAGTTTACATGATAAAAATAGATAAAATGAAAGTGATAGCCTATGTAGCACATTTAAGTCTCAAGTTTTGAAAACTTCCTTTGATTGTTTAGAAGTTTATCTTTGGAAAAGATATATAGAATGTTCAGATTTTGAAGTCACAAATTAGACAATATGAAATTTCGTTTAAAAATTTTATTGCTTTATTCCTGAATGCGTCGATTTTACTACATTGCACTGAGGACGTTTTCAAACCTTGACCTCTTCAAGAGAGGGATGTTGCTGAACTTATATAAATGAAGGACAAGTCTTTTATGATAACTGGAGGAATGAGAGATTGATGCCTTAGAAATTAATGACAGGATTGAATTTCTATCAGGAATAGGCTTGTTGTGATGCCTCTATTCTCATAAAAATGTTGTCTTTCATTTATTTGTCTGTGGCAGTATGTGTATCTTGTTTTAACTTTGTTACTAGTCCTTCATCTTGCCCTTCTAGTTTCAAGGGATTCAATATGGAAGGGATGCTTCAGTCTTTGACTTGGTGTCAGTGTTATTGAACTGGTTGTTTCTTTGCAATTTTTTTGATAATAATTGGGCTAATCCAACTTCATGAGCGAATATGATCTGATGAAATGGAACTGCTACCTCATTTTGTTTTAGAGACCAGTTGGCTAAGGAGAATGTTCTCCATTTCAATGTTGGCATCGTATTAATATAAATATTTACTGCCAGAAATGGCCTGGGGACCTTATTTTTTCAAGAGAAGGTAGATTGAACCTTGGGGAGAAGTATATTTTGCTTGAAAAAGAGGTCTACAATATGCTTGAGTATGCTAATTAGGCAGTGGATGTGATATTTCTGTTGTAGATGGCTCGTACCAAGCAAACTGCTCGTAAGTCAACTGGAGGGAAGGCTCCTCGGAAGCAACTGGCAACCAAGGTTGGTTGACTTTTATTCTTCTTCATCGTCATATCTCTATGTTGTTGATTGCTAAAAGCTCTATTAAGTTTTTTACCTGTTTTTCATCATATTCCAGGCAGCCCGTAAGTCTGCCCCAACAACTGGAGGAGTGAAGAAGCCCCACAGATACCGACCTGGGACTGTTGCACTTCGGTGTGTCTCTAAACATCGTAGAGACATTGATTTCAGTTGTTATTAATTATTATTGAAATCATCTGTTAACTTTTTGATTTGTGCTTAACATTTTGCATTTTTGTATTGTTCAGTGAGATTCGGAAGTATCAGAAGAGTACTGAGCTCCTGATCAGAAAACTGCCTTTCCAGAGGCTTGTCCGTGAGATTGCACAGGATTTTAAGGTGGGTAGCGAGGGATCTCTGCTTGTGTTGTTTCTCAGTAATTTAGTTTTTTCTACAAAGCAAAAGGGTAACATTTTGATTGTGGCTGGCGATGGTTGCAGACAGATTTGCGGTTCCAGAGCCACGCTGTCCTGGCCTTGCAGGAAGCAGCAGAAGCATACCTAGTTGGTCTATTTGAAGACACAAATCTTTGTGCAATCCATGCCAAGCGTGTCACCATTATGCCAAAGGACATCCAGCTTGCTCGGAGGATCCGTGGTGAGCGAGCTTAAAATGAAGAGTTAGGTTTGGTGGCATTCAATGACCATCTTGTGCTGTCCTCTTCTCCTTCTGACTCTGACTCTTGATTTTACGAGGGAACTCTAGCATAGTTGTAAGAAATGTGATTAGGTTGCACTGCAAAGCAAGTTACTTGTATTTCGTAGGCTCATTAGTTCGTGTTAGGTATTTGTCGTTTGTCGTTTATTAGTCTTGACGTGTGTTTCGTTCTCTACAAAAGGACCGACTTTTGGTGACCTATTTAGTTTGATTTCTTCTTTTACGATAATAAAATCAAATTCATATTGGTACTGAGAAGGAAGCTCCCTGCTTTCTTTTTAAGTGTTTTCTGTATACTTTCTCTGGCTGAAATTGCAAGTGCTTGAATGTTTATTCGTTGTATTTGCCTGATTATGATTATGTGAGTATGACGTGATACGTATATTGCAAATATGAATTGTTGTGTATGTTGTTACTTGAATCCCAAGTTAGGATGAGTGGATTATGAAGTAAAGTATTGTAAGAATTGTTGGAGGAAAGTAAAACAATTAGATTCATCTGTCAGCATGATGCAAAGCAGGGCGGGCCCAAACACCTTTTAGAAGGAGACCTGAAACTTCTGGGTTGTGGGTCTGGGAGGAGGTGGAAATTTTTATAATAGCTAAAAGCAGTTTCTTAAATTAAGCGTCAATCAATGTCATCAATAATGCACTTTCTGGTCTTCCACTCCAGCTTAGAAATTCTTGCTTCTTGCCTGCCGTGGGTGGCAACCCCTGCATTTTCGTCCAAGTGAAAAAAAATAGAAAAAAACCTGTCTTTTGTGCTCAAGTTGCTCGGTGAATGTGCCTTTTTGATTTTTGCCCATCTTTTTCTAACTCGTGGTGGAAAGAAAAAATGGGTAAAAGCATGGGATCTCCTCCCCCCCCCCCCCCCTCCCTCTCTCTCTCTCTCTCTCTCTCTCTCTATATATATATATATATATATATAGAATCTGAAGGGAATGGGTGTGTGTTTGTCAACTTATTTTCTTGAATATGACGATGTCATCATTTCTTCTAAAAACCAAAAGAAATTAATAATGAAAATATAATAGAAAATCTTCTCCCATTGAAAATTGAATGCTGTTGAAAAAAAGAAAGAAGAAAGAAAATATAGTATATGCCACCTAACATAGAACGTGCCATTTTTGGCCAGTTTTTCCACTTGTATGGAAATTCTGCCAACGACAAGAATCGTTGTAGTCACGGTTTTTTTGGATCTTAGCTAAGTTTATATCAACTCAACTATGCGATTTCTCATTTTACCCCCAATTATAGATAAAATGATTTTAACTATCAAACTTGAAAGGGAAAGATTGACAATTGAAACAAAATAAAGATTCTATAATAGAATTCAGGCAGCTTAATGGTTCTTGATTTTCCTGTCTCATCAAATTTACCCGAGTCCTACAATACTAACAATTCCGATAGATGATCTGAAAGTCATTGAAGAATCAAGAACAAAACCTTATTCCAAACTCAAATAGATGATAAAATGGCTAACCACCATAGAGACTGCTGAGATCATGAGGATTTGGAATCACCATTCTTGGGTCCAACCCTTGCATCTCCCATCTCAAAACGTATAGCTGAATTCGTCTCCATGCCATCAACCAAGCCTTCAAGGGCAATCTCAGAAACGTTTTGATCGTGTCCTTCATTGTCACGCATCGCCAATCCATTATCATCTACCTATATTTATATATATTTATATATATAACAGAAGAATGTAGAGGGTTTTATTTTTATTTTATTTCTTCATTTGCTTATGCGTAATGGGTTTTCTACTAGTCTCACACAAAGATGATGAAGGGGCCTTAGTTATACATAGCTGAATATTTTTCACGCTTTTTCTTTGTAATAATGTTTAACGAATGAAGCCGCCCTCATGAAAATTAAATGGAGTAAGTACTTAGCGTGTGAGATGAAAATTAATGAACTATTATATGATAAAGTATTATTCAAAACTATATATATATATATTCCATTACATACGTGTGAGTGGAGTGAGCATTCATTTAGGCCCAATGTTAGTCAAAATGTGGCAATTATATGTAATTGGACGAATATATTGCAATAATAGTCTCATGAGTGATTAAGTAAAAACAATATTAGTACTATAGTTTTAGCATATTATTCATAAAAAAAAAATTAGACAATTAAAACCTACATACATACGTACATACATGTATTATATTTTGGTATTCAAATTGAGGTAAACATATCAAGTACCAATGGTGCGAGAGAGAAACTCTTTGTAAAATAGGTGTACAGTCCACAATGGAAAGAACATTTTATGTGAGAAGGCTGGGCTCACCTCTCTCGGCAAAGAGACTCAAATTCTTGTTCTTACATGCATATAACTCTGTTATCTTGTTCAATGGTTTAGAAAAGACTACCTTCTTTACACTAATAAATTGCCTTAGCTTCTATCAAGTGCTGCATCAATGAATATGATCTTGTCAATGTTAATAAGAATGTCATTTTACGATCTTTCTGCGCATAATTATTATTTTCTTATTCATTATTATCTTGTTCCAACAGAAATTAAATTTTAAGTTTCATCTTATATGTATTCAAAAATAGAAAGGGGAAAAACACCAAAAAAAAAAAAATCAATGAGAAATATGGTAAAAGAAATTATAACCAGGAAACCATGAAATCTTATAAAACCCTAAAGAAAAAAAAAAAACTAAAATATAGAGAAGTGGAGGTAAAAAGGTATAATATCAAAATACTTAGATCACAAAACTCCATCCAGTTACAAACTTTTTCATGAAATCTGTACAGTACTCAACAAATTGAATTATATACATAAAAAGCTCCTCCGTTGTGGGTAAGGCACGTCCCCCTTTCCCAACTATCTCCTGCCATGCCCAATTCGTAAAAGGGCACGCCCCCCTTGACCTATTCGGTAAGTGGCACTCCTCTTACCAACCTATAATCCTGTACAAACAAAGGAGCTCCCCAAAAGACAACATCTACTAATTCATGAATTATCACGACGTTCACCCACCTAGCGAACGCATTACTCATTCTTTTAATGGATGTAAGTATTGTAATTGACAGTGTTTATTTAGTATTTTCAATTCAATTACTTTAGTAAAACGTCTTAGCTCTCTTCTCCCTCATTGAATTGGAATGAACCAAAACCTCCTTCCTCCTCTTCCCAGCCAACCCTATCATCAACTTCGTCCAAAACCCTAGTTTCTTGGTCATCTTCTTCTTCATCCTCGAAGATTCACCTTGCTCCGACCCAGCATTATTAACAACACTACCAGACGCCGTGGATCTGCTTCTCATCATGATCACGACGCCGTTGTTTGTACCCTTTAAATTTCTCGAGATCGGCATCGAAAACATCGTAACCAAACTCTTCCTATTACTATGATCACGATAACGATGATGAAGAGGAGAAGAATAGGAAGAAGAAGCCGAAGAATAAGCAGAAGAATACGCAGAAGAAGAAGAAGATGATGAGGAAGAACAAAACGAAGCTGATGAAGCTGCAGCGTTTGAAGTAGTTGTTAGCCGCGAGAGCTTGTCTATGAGACACACCGAACATACGCCCGGCGATTGCTTGTGCTTGGGGTGCTTGCTGCACCGTACCTCCGGAGCAGTGGATAGACGACCCATCTCTTCTCTCACCCTTCTTCTTTCCCTTCTCATCATCATCATCATCTTCTTCTTCTTCTTCGTCGTCTACGTCTGGTTCATTCTTTACGATATTTATAGATTCAATTCAGAGACATTTTTACATGCAGAAATTTCCATCATACTTCGTGTGTAATTAATAAGCTTTGCTTTTTCTTTTTCTTTTTTTAATTTTCTCCTTTCTTTTTTCTTGTCCCCTGTATGACCCCGGTGTTGTTTTCTTATCTTTCTCCACCACTCCTCTTTGCGCCATGTGGCTGGCTCTTGTCATGACATACCTTTTAACAATATATAAGCTTTATTACGTGGTAAATGCTAATAAATCACAAGAATTTGAACTGTATGTTACAAGATATGAAAACTACAAATTATTAATTAGTCCAATTTTTGAAGGCAAAAATTCACATATTAATTTTCTTTATTTTCAACTTTTGTGATGGATAAAATATCATATAATGACATAAATAAAAGAAATTAGATTCTTTTTGGGATGAAATTCAAAAACATGGGTAGAACAAAAAATAAAAAATAAAAAGATAATAATATTTTATTTTCTAAAAATAGTGGCTTCATACTTGAAAAAATAATTTAAGAGTTATCGAACAAGTGCATTTTCTAAATTTTTGAGATTTTAAATACAAAAAGTTATATTAATTAAAATTTTATAGTAAACATAATATTTTTTTTAATTTTTAAGTTATTAAAGAATTTCTCACAAGAGTCAAAGCGATCTTTGAATTATATTTATACACGTAAGTAATCTTATTTAAAATTTAAATTAGTAATTAAATAAAAATATTTGATAGGTTTAAAAATAAATAGGTATATGTGTCACACATCACAGTCTAAAAATACAATTCGAGGAAATTAGAAAGTGAATTGGAGGAGATGGTGGCCGAGGGAAGTGGCGTTGAGTAGTTAAGGAGCAGCTGGGAGCATGAGATGCAGGTGTTAGCATGTTATTACTTACGTGATGGTGCACTGGTGTCAAAGAAAGTGGGTAAGACCGAAAGAAAACGGTGCGGGTACGAGGAAGATGGGCGCATGGACCCACCGAGTAGTCAGTGTTGACTCGGTGAGTTACGTGTAGCTTGCGATGTGGGTTCAAGAAAAGCCCCGGAAGCCTCTGTGCTATTACTTGGTCGAGGGCAGGCGGTGCACGTGGTAGACCTTCTTCCCATCTATCCGCACGTCAGAAGTGATGGATTTTGCACGTGTGTGCTCAGCACCTTGTTTGGTGATTCTGTGGTCGTCATTTTTTCAAAGAAAGTTGATTTATTGAGATCAAGAAATTTAAAAATATTTATAAATTTTAATTAAATAAATTTACATTATATTATTTATTTTATCATCGTATGATAATAACATTTTTATTGGAATAATGTAAAAATAAATACTTATGCATCACTTCTTATTTTTAATATTACTCTGTTTGAAAAATATTTTTTAAAGAATTAAAAACATTTATTGAGAAAACAATTTTGCAAATAAGAAAGGAAAGTATTCCTATTTGTTCTAAAAATTTTTTTTAAAAAAATTACTTATTTTTTTGGTCAAAACAGCTGTTTACAGCCAAACAAAATCTAATCTACTAAATAATTTCATCTATTGATCTATGAAGAAAATTACAGCAATAAAAGTTATAATACCGGAAGAACCATTACCACTAGGTATAAATACTGCCATAAATAATTTTATTTTAAAAACACTTTGTAAAACATATTGATACAACTAAAATATTCGTTACTAATAAATACATAAATATATTATTTGAGATATGCATCAATTGTTTATCTGATCGTTGCAAAAAAAAAATAATTACACCGAAAATATCAAATATATTTTCTACTTTGATGAATGAGTCAATTGAGAAAATTAGTTATGAACCACATTAATTTTCAAGACCTTACATATTTATATATTACAATAAGAAATTAAATAGAAAGACAATGCCTTGCTTAAAAGTTGAAGTTGTTTGCTTCATCAGTTTTAATAAGAAGGTGTGCATTGAAAATCAAAAAGAGCATTCCTCATGAAAAGATATGGCAGCAACATTACATCATCTCCACATCAGATTCCCATTAACAAGAGACCAAGTGAACTAGTTCGCCTTCTTAAAATGATAATTTTTTTTTCTTAACCATATCCAAAATATTTCTAGATATATTAAATTATACAAAGATCTTAAAACTTTCCCAAGAAATGAAAACAATAATAAGTTTATTGATTTCACATATATATATATATATATATATATATATATATATATAT
>JAJIYU010019396.1:0-10805 GCA_030144865.1 Tinospora cordifolia | reverse complement strand
CAAGAGTCTAAGCACATAAGAGTTTGAGTATGCAAGAGTTTGAGCACAAAATAGTTTGAGTATATAAGAGTCCAAGCATGCAAGAGTCCAAGCAAACAAGTGTCCAAACACACAAAAAGTCCAAGCACACAAGAATCTGAGCACGTTCGAGCACATAAGAGTCCAAGCACCCAAGCACACAAGAATTTGAGCACATGGTGTTAACCCAAGAATGAATATCTTAGGTTTTCATCCTCGACTTGGTCATCCTTGACCATCTTCGAACAAAATAAAGAAGGTTATTAGAAAAAAAAAGAATTCTACTCTAGAAAATTAGAGCACGCAAGAGTTTGAGCACATAAGAGTTTGAGTACGCAAGAGTTTGAGCACACAAGAGTTTGAGTATATAAGAGTCCAAGAACACAAGAGTCCAAGCAAACAAGTGTCCAAACACACAAAAAGTCCAAGCACACGAGAATCTGAGCACGTTCGAGCACATAAGAGTCCAAGCACCCAAGTAGACAAGAATCTGAGCACATGGTGTTAACCCAAGAATGAATATCTTAGGTTTTCATCCTCGACTTGGTCATCCTTGATCACCTTCGAACAAAATAAAGAAGGTTATCAGAAAAAAAAAAGAATTCTACTCTAGAAAATTAGGGATCGACATTATCCTGTGAGGTCTGCTCTCATTGATAAAGAAATTATTCTACTTCAGAATTCTACCAAGATTGGTAACTATCCACATGTGTTATAGCTACACTAGGAAACTAGAATGTACTTACATTTATAAATATTCACATATTGTAAGCCAAAGGGGCAACCAACTTGAACTATCTTCATTATCTCTACTACATTGATTTTTTTTTTACTACTATAGAGGGTTTTTTCTTGACTTTTTCCCTTAATCAAGCATTGTATCTCATCTTCGTTAATATTTTGCTCAAATATTTCTTGTTGGTCAAATTTTGTATCAACAATTTTATATGTAAATACTACATATTTGATTTGATTCATTTTATTCCATATGAGTTCTAGTAGCGATCAGAATTTTACTTTTTATTGTTCATATGTTATTGCATTAAATAAGTATGTGATACCAATTCGTTATTTATGGATGATGAGATCACACTGATACAAAGCTAATTCTAATAGACATATTGAACGTTCACATTGGCATGCATATAGCAGGAATTGAACTTACGAATTTACTAATTATGAGTTGGGCATTTTAACCATTTAGCCATATCAACAATTGATATAATTACAATGTTCTATTATGATCATTGTTATATATATACGTATTATTCTTATTAATTTTGTTTTTATAATTTGACTTTGATTTAGGTACTTGGTGTATATGAATGGTTAGGAGTTAATCCAATACCACCAGAGCTTTTCCTTTTGCCTTCATATTTCCCTATAAACCCAGGTTTGCCTTGGAACTCATTTATTTATTGATCCTCTCTAGGATTCAAAAATGTTATAATTTTATGTAGTTTGAATGAGATAGTTGTTCTAATTTTCAGCATTTAAGTTTTTTTTCTTTGGAAATTATTTCTTTAACCAATTTAGAATAAATAGAGTTAAATGATGGTGACTCAAATATTTTTATTCTTAAGAGCCTAAGAGGTAGTTCGCCCAAGATCCAACCAAAAGGCTAGATTTTTTTTTTCCCATTTGCAAATAATGTAACTTGTTTTAAGTGAAAGTAATATTTCTAAAACCACATTAAGACACTCTTAGTCCAATTCTTGTACAAAGATTATGGGATACAAAATCTGCTTTTGTAATGCACTTTGAACCTCTACTAACCATACCATATTTGGAGAGCTTTTCCTAAAATGCTTTTTTGTGAAGTGCTTTTGGGAAAATATGGCTTTTTCCAGCTTTTTTTTGAAAGGAGATGTTCTTTTGTACTGCAATTATGCTAGTAGCAAGAGTTGTTAAACACCTCTAAACGTGTTTTTGCTTTAAAAGTATTTTGAAAAATCTCTCCTAAACGAGGCGGATAAACTTTAACTTTACGAGCTAAAGGTAAGTTTGCCATCTGGGCAATCTATAAATGCAATTATGTAAAGGGGGCGGCGATTGAAGATACTTTGATGCCTAAGTTACGTTCTAAAGCAAAATAAGTGTAATAATCTTAGTCTAAAGAACATAAATTAAAAAAAAAATGAAATGGATAAATATTTCTATGATTAAGGATAATACATGATATCGTTAGCTTTAATATAGGTTAATTATACATGAGTAGCCTGAGCTCTCCGATGTAGTCCGCATACCACATTGAAAATTCCAACTATACCAAGCCAAGAGAGGTTAAATGCACCATGAACAACTACCTCGAGACATACAAAATTCCCAATCAAATAACCAGTCGAAAACTAAAAAATCATTGGCCAAAGATGATTTTAAAAACCCCCTTGAGCTAGTTTAAGACTTAATTTTCTCCCACAGTTGTGGTATAGTCTTGGCCTTGTTAAAAATTCCATTACTTTTCTTTGGTGTAGTATGCAATCAAGCCATTATCATCTCCTTCCTTGAGAAGTATGTAATGTAGTGTCGTCAAGGCAGAAACGTGAAGCTAAGTGGCAATCCTTCATAAGGTGAAGTAGGGCCTAGACAGGTCCAAAACAAGTTATAAAATATATTTTTTTTTGAAAAAAAAAACAATGGGTAGATTATATTAATAGTGGACGAGAAGTCCAAAAAGCCAACGACTATTACATAAGTGAATACAAAATATCATGCCATCTTAACATCCATTCTCCAAGAGAATATCGCAATCCTAATTTGGAAGAAGAAACCCAAGTGGCAAATATAAAAACCGATCTATCCCAAGTGCAATTTACAATGACCCTCTTCTGCTAGAAAATACATTGATTTCGGGGTTCCCACGCTGTAGTCCAAATTGCAAAATGAATAAAAAACCAATAATTCTTCACTAATGCAGGGATGAGGGGAGGACAGGAGATCCTATTAGAACTATCTGTGCATCGCACTAGAGGGAGGCTATGTTGCCATGAAGCCCACACCTCTTTCAAAATTTTGCAGTCCCATAAAATGTGACCAGCATCATCCTCCATGGCGCTGCAAAGGCAACACCAGGAAGGGGACAAACATGAGTTAGGAAGTTTTTTCTGAATCTAGACACCACAATTTAAACGTCCTAGAGTTATTAACCAAGCCAGAATTTTAATTTAAGGGGCTTCTTCGCCTTCCAAATTGGCTCAAATCTGTCTTTTGTTGGCACGACTTGAGCTGTAGAGAACGCAGAGTAGGCTGAAGCAGTGGAGAAGACCCCCAAACCATCTTTAGTCCATCTCCAAGTATCCTCTTGAGCGCCAAGCTGAACGGTGTCAAGATGCTGAAGTATAGCTGCTAGATCTTCAATTGCTTCTATCATCACTATTATCTCCTTGTGACTGGCACAGGGTGATAGAAGGCCACAAAACAAGCTAGAAAAGCTTTGGATATGCTACTTTAATTGGAAATTGTGTGCACCAAATAGCTTCCCAAACTCTCCATTGCCCACATTCCATTGGACGTTGGTGAGGAACTGTGGGTATATAGAATGTATGAATTTCTAGGGAGATCTACAGGAAGCTCTATAGTGAATTCCCGTTTACATTTTATTCTCAGATATGCCTTAGATGCCGCTGATGATTTTTCCCCAAAGAAGCCCCTAGGCCATGGGGAATCTCCACAACCATTTTGCAGCAAGGGCGAGATTTTTGAATTTCAACATCCCCACCTCTAGGCCCCCATTATTTGTTGGTTGACTAACACACAACCATACGACCAAAAATCTGAGCTTTTTTCGAATTTTCAGCTCTTGAAAAGAATCTTCTTATGCTCCTTTCAATCTCCTTTTGAACAGCAGTAGACATTTAGAAGATTGACATGTAATAGGTTGGAAGAGTCTCCAACACAACTTTAATGAGGAGGAGCCGACCTCCTCTAGATTTGTATGATCCCCTCCATCCTTCTATTCTTTTTTTACCGTTTGAATCACAAGTTCTCAAAAGGAATTTTTTATTAGATTTCCTCCAAGGGGGAGGCCAAGATACTTGATAGGCCAAGGGCATGCAAGTATGCCCAACTGCTTGACAACTTGCTGCAGCTCCCTCTCTTGGAGATGTATCCCCACAACTTGACTTTTGTGGAAATTGATTTCCAACCTTGAGATGAAGGAGAAACTATGCAACATCTGAAGTAACAGATGCCAACTCCTCAGGTCATTTTTTAGAAAGAATAGTGTATCATCTGCGTACAACATATGGGTTAAGTGAACTCTCATTCTGCCCACTTCAAAGCCCTGCAAACCATGAGCCTTAACCTTATGTAGAATTCCATGCAGATTGTCTGCAAGAAGAATAGAGAGAAACAAGGATAAGGGGTCCCTCATGTCTCAGACCTCCTGAGGCTTGGAACTTCTCTTGCGGTCTACCATTTATAATGACTGAGTATGAGACTGAAGAGATACAACCTTTAATCCAGTGCCTCTATTTATCCCCAAAGCCTTTCTTCTTTAGAACATAAAGGAGATATTTTCACCTGACCGAGTCGTAAGCTTTGGAGAAGTCTATCTTCACCACCAGACCCTCTTTATGCCTAGATCTACAGTCCTCAATTGCCTCATTAGCAATCAACACAACATCGAAGCTGTGACGGTGTTTGACAAATCCCATCTGATCTTCTGCCACCGTGTCTTGTATCACCTCTCTTAATATCTGAACTAATGTCCGGGAGATGATTTTGTATAAACTGGTGACCAAACCAATTGGGCGGAAGTCTCCAACTTTCTCTGGATGGTTTTTCTTAGGAACCAACTGAATATAAGTCTCATTAGTACACTTATTAATGATACCTTTAGCATGAAAGTCCGCCATGTCTGCATGATATCCTGCTTTAGAATGGCCCAATTTTTTTGGTAAAAGAGCATGTTGTAACCATTAGCCCCAGGGGCTTTTCCGCCATCACAATTGAATATTGCCTCCCTTACCTCTTCCTCCGTAAACAATCTTACAAGCCACTCCTTCTGGATGTCAAAGATTAGGTTCCAATCTATGCCATCAATAGCCCATTGGGTAAGTTTTTTCTCTATAAAGATGGAAGAGTAGAAACTAGTAATTTGGTTTTGAATGTTGTCCTCCTTTTCAAAAAGAGTCCCACTATCATTAGCAATTTTGGAGATGTACGCTTTCATTCTTCTGAGCGAAGGCACTCGATGGAAGAATTTAGAATTGGTATCACCCTCCTTAGCCCATTTTATCCGAGCTTTTTGCCTAGCTTGCCTGTCGATTCTGTTATCAATGGTGATTAAGCGCTGAAGAAGAGCAGCTCTATCTTCCTTATCCTCAGCCTTTTCAATCCTATCATCAATGGTCTGCAAAGCTTGAGACAGTGCTTGCTTCCTCTGGAGATCCTCTATCCTGAAGGTCTTACTCCACCCTTTTAAGTCATGTTTCAGACGCCTAAGTTTTTGCATAAACTTGTAGCCTGGCCAGTTGACATTAATAGACTTATTCCACCACTGATTTAGCTTCTGCTTGAAGTCTTTCTTCTCCAGCCATGAGTGTTTGAATTGGAAGGGAGTAGGGCCCCATGACACTGGGGTAGTATCGAGGAGTAGAGGGCAGTGGTCTGAAGTGAGACGTTGTAGAGTATTGAGCTTGCTGGCAGGAAAGATGGTGTCCCACGTCAAATTAACTAAGAAGCGATCAATTCTCGACAAAGTAGGCTGGTCCCATTTATTAGTCCAGGTGCATTTAGAATTCTGCAAGTCAACTTCTCTTAATTTCAGTTCATTAATAAGATCATCAAATTGGCACATGGTTGAAGAAGGGGCTGAGCAGTTTAATTTTTTTGACAGTTGCCTAACCGCGTTGAAATCGCCTCCTATACACCATGGGCCAGTCAACAATGTCGATAAAGCAGCCAGCTCATTCCAGAAGTTCTCCCAATCCTCCCTCAGACACGACTCATAAACTAAGGTGACCCACCAATGGGAGTCGCCCGTGCCATGAGAACAGATTGAAAGGGAATATCTACCAAGGGACATGTCTATCGCTTCAATTTGCTGTATAGCCCACGCAACCAAGAGAGCCCATGTTGTTCCATGTGCGGGGAGCACTATCCAGTTGACATACCATTTACGCCAAATTTGGCTGATGAGGTCAGCCGCGAAATCGAAACTCTTAGTCTCTTGGAGGCGATAATGGTTGGGGTAGCCGCCATGATGGTGCGTCTAATGAGGCAGCGCTTGTCTCGGGAACCACACCCTCTAATATTTTAGGAGAAAATCTGCATTGAGCCTTAGAAAGCCTTCCCAACAATGCCTATCACTCTGAGTCCTCATTAGAGTTTAAATAAATAATAAATAAAATAATTATTTAAACTTGAGATTTATTTATTTACTTATTAAAATAAATAAATAAATAGTATAATATAATATAATATATATTAAAATAAGTTATATTTTAATTTTTTATTAAATCAGGGTTTAAAATAAATATTTTAAGCTCTCCAAAAAAAATTACAAACACCCACCCATCGTAATGCCTAGGGCTATTGCCTAAGTGCTCCTTGGGGGCCCTTACAAGGGGGAGGGTGAACATTAATATTATGTAAATTAGACCTTCTTGATGACAATGGAGTGTGGGAAGACGAAGAAATTAGGACGACGAAGAAATCAGGACGTCAAGTATGGATGGAGATCGGAAAAAGTTGTACGAACGATCACCTCATAAAGAGACGACCACTATACAGGAAGGAAGAAGGGGAAAATCTCAACAGGTCATGGACGAGAAGACAAGAAACACTGGAACTATGAGGGTGGTCAAAGGAGATATGAAACTGAGGAACATCATGAAACAGAAAAGTCGTGGAAACAGGAATTAACACAATGAAAGAAGGAGACAGAAGATGACAAGGAATGGATAGTAGTGACACGTAAGAGGAGTCGGAACATACAACACAAAAAGGAGCGTGTACCGGACGAGGGCGTAACCAGTTACCATAAAAGGAAGGAATATTCAAATGGTTTAATGAGGGGTGGGGAGTGGGGACACCAAAGGAAAGGTTTTGAGGTCGTCAAACGGGGAATGGTCATATGTCTTTTCCAACGAAGTATAAATACTTCTCTATATGCTTTACAAGTGACTCGAAGGATATTATAAAACTGGAAGTCAACAGGACGCGACACTTTCAAGTCGTTCTGTCAAGCGAAGCATTACGGTGGATCAAAGCGAAGGTGAAGACAGAGCTGCTAGATGGAGAGTCAAAACTGAGAACCAGGGTGTTCAGAGGAAAGGGTTACATCTTACTCATGGAGGTGTTGGTGAACGAAAGTGGGAGGTTCATTAAGCTGACAAAAATGGTGAATGGCCAGGTTGAAAACATAGTTATCCCGGAAGAACGAAACACTAAAGCCTGGAGAAACTTATAGAAGGCTCTGGATACGGTAATTAGGGAAGAGGACGTTAGGCTCACAAAAGCGAGAATGAAGGAACGACCATAGAGCTACACCAGGGAGGAACAGAGGGTAACAGATGAAAGGAGTCGCAACAGAGGACAGTGGGAACGAACGAAGGAGGGTCGAGGGCAGCTAAGGAGGAGTGGGAATAGGAGGCACAATGAAGGTAAGGATTTCTTGATCATTCGAACAACAGATGAGACGTCGTGGAGGACAATAGAGTTGTCCATCCGTCGAATGCTCAAACGAGAAATACATATTAGACGGTTAGATGTAGCTTGGGTCCTGCTTCATTGCTATGACAAGGAGGAAATCCGAAAAATCCAGGCAGAAAAACTTCATACAACGATCGGGGGATTCTGTTTTGGAGAATGAAACAAAGAGTGGGAGGTTGGAAGGGCCAAGATAGCATGCCGGAATAGTTGGGTGGGAGTTGAAGGCATAAGTCCGGAAAAATGGCATGTTCATACGTTTGATAAAATCGGGGAGATGTGTAGCGGATTGCTGGACATAGCAAGCATCACCAGTTCGGCGGAGTCTATGGAAATGACATTCCTTCGATTAAGGGGCCATGACTCTAGCTTCCTCTCGAAAGAGTTCGAGATATACGATGAAGAAGGTATACATGAGCTTTGTCTGGTGGAGATTGAAAGGAATTGGGGAGTCAAGATAACGGAGATTCGACAGCAGATCATCGACCAGTTCACCGGAAAATATCCAACGGATATCATGCGGTTGAAGGAGTGGTGGTACACCGGCCGGAGGAGGGACGAGATTGTGTTGTCCAGCTCAGAGGACGACGACGGGAATCTCGAGGAAGATCGGGGAAAAAGAGAGTCCAAACTGAAAACGATGTCAGGCGGCGGGGCAGGCTAGAAGCTTCGGCGAGCCAATAGGGAAAAGCCAACGGCCTCTGGTGTTTCTACGGATGACAGAGGTGGGCCTAGCCGAGTCGGGGGGAAAGGAAAACAGGTGGATCGGGCGAGTCCGTTAGATTGTCAGAAGTGGACCGGGTGAAGGAGCAAGAGAAGCCCTAGCGAACTGCCCAATAAAGATTTAGTGAGCCTGGAACACATATGTGGGCCCAGTGAAGAAAGCCTGACCCGTAGAAGGAAGGATAAGGGGTTGGACTGGCAAGCAAAGATAAAGCCCGTTCTAAATGTCTACAGATGAACGGGAAAAAGGAGGGAAGAAGAAACGGGCCAGCGCTATGGTGCAGTGGGCTACCCAAGTAGGAGAATCAGAGCTCTCGGAGTCGGACATGAATTCGGATCCAGAACAGGACGAAGAGGATGAACAGGAAGATTCGGAAAGAGTCCTGGAAACTCAGAACACTGATGCAGATTACACAGTAGCTGAGACAGGGCCGGGGAGCGAAGCCGAACACCACGAACAAACAAACTATGAGCAGATACGCAATCCCTATCTTGCTCCAACTCTCCCTCTCCTTTCTAATGAGTCCGAAGAATCTCAGAGGAACAATGAGATATCTTGGACAAAAAAACAGAGAAAAAGAGGATGACAATAGGAAAAGAGCTCGGGATATATCTGAAGGAGAACAACTGATGCTAAGAAATCAGGGACAAAAAGGTTGGGACGAGGAGGCCCAGCTGACGGAGTACGAGAGGGTCCGTGATTTCCTGCTATCGATTAACACCCAGCTGGTGGAAGCATGAGGGTGACTCATTTCTGTGGGGTGGTTTCAATTATTATGAAGATTCTCAGTTGGAATGTAAGAGGGTGTGGGACGGAGGACAAGAGAAGATCAATCAAGAGAACCATTTCAGCAGCCCAAGCTAATCTTATTGCCATCCAAGAAACTAAGAAAATGGAGTTGGATCACAAGATTATTGGACAACTATGGAAGAGCAGGTTTGTGGATTGGCTGACGTAACCAGCTGAAGGTAATATTGGGGGTATGGTGATCGTGTGGGATACCCGAAAATTTTGTGTGGTGGATAGAAAAGTAGGAACTCATTCCATGTCTATTAGAGTTGAGGATGGTGATCAGGGCAGTTGGTGGTTCACAACTGTCTATAGCCCCTCGATCTTCAGGGGAAAGAGGACTGTCTGATCGAAACAGCAGCTCTCTCGACCTTTGTTAAAGGGCCCTGGTGCATAGGAGGAGATTTTAACATGATCAGAAATATGGAAGAGAAGAAAAATAGTCAACATATGTCGGCCTCCACGAAAAATGTTTGATGAATGGATCCGGGATATACAGCTTTGTGAACCAGAGTTGAGAAATCTAAAGTTTACTGGGAGCAATGGGAGAAGTAGTCCTGCCATGTCTAAGCTGGATAGATTCTTATGTAATCAGGAGTGGGGAGAGAAATTCCAGCAATAGCATGTCTGAGGATTACAACGTATAATATCAGATCATTGGCCAATCATGTTGGACACTGATCAAACAAAGTGGGGTCCTGCTCCATTCCGTTTTAATAATGAATGGCTTAATCAGCCCAAATGCATACAAATGATGACATCAGAATGGGACAACTTTCATAGCCAAGGATGGGAAGGCTATAAAATTATGCAAAAGCTGCAGAATCTGCGGAGGAAATTAAAGGAGTGGGCAAGGGAGTAGATGGAGGAGGATAAAGCTAAGGAATTAGCTCTGAAGAGAATCTTAGGATTCTGGATAGAAGTCTGGAAAGAGAGGAAGGGAAGCAGCTTGTGGATGATCGAAGGAAAGTAGTGGAGGGGATTCATGTTCTTGAATGTAGACATGAGAGGGCCTACAGACAAAAGACAAAACTCAAATGGGCTAAAGAAGGGGACGTTAATTCAAAATTTTTTCACATAATTCTTTCTATAAGAAAATCCAAAGCTGTAATTTCAAAGATGGAGGACAGAGATGGCAACTTGATTGATAAAGAAGAGGATATCCAAAATTTAGTTCTCAACTACTTCTCTGAGCTGGTAATGGAACTAGTTAAGGATAAGTGGAAGGTGGAGGGATTGGACTGGCAGCAGATTTCAACAGACAGAAGTCAATGGCTGGAAAGAGAGTTCGAAGAGGAGGAAATAAGAGAGGTCGTCTTCAGTTGTGATGGGGAGAAAGCTCTAGTGCCCGACGGGTTTACTATGGTTTTTTTCCAGCACAACTGGAACACGGTCAAGGCGGATATTATGGCATGTATGAAAGAGTTCCACAAAGATGCAGTTGTGGACCGAAAGGTGAATGAAACTTATATTTGCTTAATTCCTAAAAAGTCAAGCTCTATGAAGGTTGAAGACTTCAGACCAATTAGCTTAACAACCGGCCTATACAAAATAATTGCCAAGACTTTGGCAAATAGGCTTCGAAAGGTACTACCTAAAATAGTAAGTAAGCATCAGTTTG